>RBNK01001687.1:0-13942 GCA_003990785.1 Endogone sp. FLAS-F59071 | reverse complement strand
TGTTGATCGCAAAAATGGGCTTATGTAACTAATATTATTTCTTTAAAAATTTTATGTTCTTTATCACGTCATTCTTATCACTCAAGTAGTATTTTATATATAATTATTTGCAGTAAATGTACTTCATGGATGACATTTGTGATGTACAGTTGAACACTTTACTTTTATTCTTTTATTTTTTATTTATTTATTTTTATCGAGATATATCAAGCAGGGGGAGTGTTGTAATTATTAGCTTATTATATCTCTTCTATCAATGATCGATGCATCAACGATCGATCATACGTCACTCAATTGTGGCTTAGACAATCTTTGTTTGTATCGACCAATCATAATTTAGCATTAATAAATACACACATATTGGCTTCATTAGCCAGTGCACTCTTTACTCCAAACACACATTCGAAGATCAAATTTCAACACTACTTTAGCAATCATGTTCTTGATGGTTTGATTTGTTCGTTCAGTGAGTCCATTTCCTTGGGGATGGTAGATAGTAGTCTTTATCTGGCGGATCCCAGAGTGTTGTATCAATATCTGCATGAATTCATTAACAAATTCAGTTCCTTGATCGGAGGTCATTTCATAAGGTATTCCATGGCAGCAGATAATATCTTCATAGATAAAAGGTGCAATATTGAGGGCATCTGCAAGGGGCAAAGCTCTTGCTTCGGGGTACTTGGTCAGGTAATCTACTGCTACTATGATGTATCGATTTCCTCTAAGTGTTCTTGGTAGCAGTCTAACAATGTCTATTCTAATATGTTCGAAGGGTCCTCCAGGTACAATCAGTTGCAAGGTCTTGACTTCCTTTCCTCGGTGCCTCTTCTGGCAAGTGTCACATCTCCTGATATATTCTCTAATGTCTTCATACATATTCTTCCAATAATATTTTTCTGATAATCATTGATATGTATTGTCTATGCCCATGTATCCTGCCAGCTGATGATCATGAGAGGCCTGAAGTACTATCTGCTTTTTGTGTTCGGGAACTACAAGTCATATCTGTCCTCTGTGCCATCGGTAAAGTATATTGTTCTTGATAAAATAGTTAAGTACCATTGTCCGTATAAGCCGTTGATCATTTTCGTTCGTTATCCCAGTAAAGGTTAGGTTACTGAGGTAATCCAAATATCCGTTATAGAGTTTAGTGTCCATTGGGTAGATATATTCTTTTTGGTTCAGGGTGTCAATCTTGGATAAATCAGGGTAGGCGTGAGAGGGTGTCCACATTCTGATGATTTCGTCCTTTTCTGTATTGCATTGTGAAGTTATATTCCTGCAGTATGGCTAGCCATCGTGCATACATTCCTGTTAGATTTGGTTTGTTCTAAAGCCATTTGAGGGCTGAGTGGTCTGTTATCAGGATGAACTGTTTTCTAATCAGGAAGTGGCGGAAGTGTTGTACAGCCCAAACGACTGCTATGTATTCTAGCTGAGTGGCTCCATAGGAAGGTTCTGCTCCATGGGTAGCTCGTCCTACATAAGCAATCACATGTTCTCCATCTTTGTCATCTTGTGCCAGGATTGCTCCAAGTCTGAATAATGATACATCTGTATACAGCTTGAATACTTTTGTGAGATCCAGTCTTGCCATAACTGGTATGTAAGTAAGTGCTTCCTTGATCAGGTTAAAGGTAGTTTGTGCGGCTGACGTCCATTCCCATGCTCTTCCTTTTCTTTGCAACATGTGCAGAGGTGTGGTAATTTCTGAGTAACTAGGGATAAACCTTTTATAGAACTGGACCAGTCCTAAAAATCCTCGTAAGGCCATCTTATCTTGTGGAGTTGGAAAGGCTTTGATGATTTCGGTCTTCTTTGAGTCTGGGCAGATTTCTCCTCCATCAATTATAAATCCAAGGTATTTGATTTTCTTCTATCCAAAGTAGCATTTTGTTAGCTTGATCCTTAATCTGTGTTTTCTGAGTCGTTCAAATACTTCCTTCAGGATCACCATGTGTTCTGCGAAGTTCTCCACATAGATGTTGATGTCATCGATATACACAATCACTCCATATCCAATCAAATTGTAGAAGATCTTGTTCATTGCAGCCTGGAAGGTGGCGGGTGTGTTGCAAAGTCCAAAGGACATTCTTGTGAATTCGTACTGTCCGAATGGTGTAACAAATACTGATTTCTCCTGTGCTTTGGGTGTCATTCCAATCTGATTATATCCTGCCCATAGGTCCAAGGTCAAATAGATTTGCACCTTTTTCAACATGTTTTGTAAGTCTTCTGAGTGCGGAATTGGATATGCATGCTTCTTGGTGACTAAGTTCAATTTGCGATAATCAATAACCATTCTTTATCCATCTTTCTTTGGTACTATGCTGATAGATGATGCCCAAGGACTCTTTGATCATATAATTACTCCTGACTCTAATAGTTCTTGAACATGCTTTTGTACAAAGTCATGATAGCTAGCTGGCAATCTGTAGAGTGCTTGTTTGATCAGTTTAGCGTCTCCTGTGTCGATATGGTGCATGAAGAAGGCTTGGTCTGGTAGGTCCTTGAAACTAATCGCGATGATATCCTTATACTTCTTTAGTAGGTCTTATAACTGCTTCTTCTGATTTGGTAACAGATTTTCATTGAGGGAGTAGATGTGCTTCTTAGCATTTTCCTGGTCATCCAGTCTTTTCATTATCACATTTGCCTGTCTAGTCAATCCAAATCCTTTCCTTCTATATCATGTTTCTTCTAAGTTTTCTACTTCCTTCAAAGGTTGCTGTTCACATTTGACAATCACCATTTGAGCAATTCGATCTCCTTGGTATACTTTGAATTGGCTGTGGTTATGGTTAACCAGTCTAACCTCAATTTCTCCTCTGTAGTCCTCGTCTATTAATCCAGAGAAGGCTCCTATTCCAGAGTTGCGGTAGAGTCCACTTCTTGCCCATACTTGCACACACTGTCTAGGTGGTAAGGCGATAGCGATTCCAGTTTTTACAAAGGCTGATGATTTTGGTTCTAGGGTACAATCTTCATCTGCATACAGGTCGTAACCTGCAGCTCCTTCAGTTTTTCTCTTCGGTATGATTGTGCTTTCTGTCAATTTCTTGACTTAAGTTGCTATATCCTTTTCTTCCACTGTAAATACTTCCTCAAAGGTGGGGATATTCAGTTCCTTCCACTGTTCATGAGTCATGTCCTGAGGTAGGTTCTGCCATAAGTCCTTCCACCACCAATAGCGCATGCTGATGTATTCATCGGGGTGAATTATTTCCTCAAGTGTGATGATTTCTTCTTCTGAATCTAAGTCACTTTCTTCAATTAGGGTAGGTCCATCATCTTCATCATCTTCTTAGAATAAGGCTCTGACTTCGATAGGTGTCTGAGTAGTGTAAACTTCATTGCTCCATTCCTCAGGTACTTCCTCATCTTCATTTTTTTCAGGTATCATCTGTTCTTGTTCTTGGTCATAATGTTCCTTCCAAGTCCCATGGTAATTAATATTATATGGTTCGTCTGGATATCTGATCCAGTATTCGCATTCCCAAAGGTCATAGGGATTGACTTCATTCCAGTAGCATACTTGTAGGTAGATGTTGTGATTTCCCCAAAGACGTCCTTTACTGATATGTCCAATATTCGTCCAAAAACAGTTCCATACTTCTCCAGTATTGTCTGCGAATGGATGAGGATTTTCTCCATTATACGGCTCATGATTCATTGAGAGTGGAGTCCTTTGGTGGGTCTGTGATAATCTTGGTTTCTTGACCTTCTTTTCCGTTGGTAAGTGCATCTCCAAAGTATCCTGATAAGATATCAACTTCGTATCACTGCAAGTGTACATCATCTCGGTGCAATAGATGCATTGCTCACAGAATGGGCATCTAGTATTCCTCATATTGTACCCAATCAATTGATTCTTCTCCAGAGGTGTTAGGTAGCGATATTCACTATTGATCACCACGTTTGCTTCTTCTTCTACCATGTTGAGGTGTGCCTATCTGGGGGTTATTTCTTCATCTGTGTCACTTTCATCTTTGGGTCTTTAAGTGAGTTTTGGTACTACTCCTTTCTGAATATCCAGAGGTACACTGAACTTTCTTCCATAGTTGATGAAGATTAGTCTTTGTGCATCCAGGTCAATTCTGGCTTTAGCTTTCTTCAACCAGCTGTTGCCTAAGATGGCATTGTAGGATTGTGCATCAGTGACAACCATTCTGACAGGAATTATTTCTGTTCCAAACTAGACTGGTACTTCTCGGAGTACTCCTAAAGGTACGCTGCTTTTTCCACTTGCGACGACCAAGGAAGAATTGTATTTCCTTGATTGTTGTTAGTTTCTCCTATTTCTTGATTGCCTCAATTTTTGTAGGGTTAACTAAAATGCCTTGTTCATTGATTTGATATCTAAGATATGTAAATTCTTTTTGTAAAAAGTTATATTTGCTAAGTTTGGTGTACAGCTGATGTTTCCTCAGTATTTCTAGTACTTGGCAGAGATGTTGTAAGTGTTCTTCTTTTGTCTTGCTGTAGATCAGTATGTCATCAATATAAATGACTATAAATTCATTAAGTAGTGGTCTGAATATATCATTCATTAGCCCTTGAAATGTTGCAGGTGCATTTATTAGTCTAAAAGGTATGACTTTCCATTCGTAATGTCCATATCAAGTTCTAAATACTGTTTTCAGAATGTCTTCTTCAGCAATGCAGATCTGATAATAATCTGATCATAAGTTGATTACTGAGAATATAGTTGCTCCTTTGAGTCAGTCGAATAATTCCATAATGTTGGGTAATGTATATCAGTTCTTGATAGTTATATTGTTGAGTTGTTGATAGTCGATATACATTCTAATTCCATCTTTCTTTTTGACAAATATAATAGGTACTCTGAAAGGTGATGTACTAGGTTGAATAGATCCTCATTCAATCAATTCTTCTAAAGTCTTTTTGAGTTCTTATAACTCTGATCTAGATAATTGATAAATTTTCTTGAATGGTGGTTCTGCACCAGGTATTAAGTCAATTCAGTGATCAATACTTCATTTTGGTAATAGTCCTTCTAGTAAGTTTATAGGGAATTGGTCTGCGAACTCGGTGATAAGTAATTGTAGAGATATGTCCAGGCTATTAATGTCTATATCAGTTTCAGTAGTTATTTTAGCAATGTCTTTTTCTATAATAATGCAGCAGTAAACTATGTCATCTCTTTCGAGGTGTTGGTAGAATTTTTTGGCAGAGTAGAGTCAGATCTTACTATTTCTTAATTTGGAGACCAATTTGATATCCTTGTTTCGATGAGTAAACTCTATGGTTCTGCTTGGCCAGTCAATGTTGGGGTTCTTCTGATCTAGCCAACTTTTTCCGAATACTATACTTGGTCTGGGCATACCTATGATTTCAAAGTTCAGTGCATCCTGGTATAATTCGATTGAGATTGGAAGGTTCTTAGCAGTATGGGTGACTCATTGGGTTCCTCCATCGGCAACTTCTACAATCATTGCTGCTTCACAGGGTAACTTGATTACTTTGAGTTGATCAGCTAGCTCTTTGCTGATAAAGTTACATGTTACTTCACTATCGATCAGTATATTAACTATTTTGTTCTTCATTATTCTTTTATAGAAAAGAAGTTCTGTCTTTTTCTCAAGTGATAATAAGGTTCCATATTCTACTTTTTCTTTTATTTTTTCCACTTTTGTTTCTTTAATAGATCATATGTCTGTTATATCTTTGATTGACCAATCTGTTTTCTTCTTCTTGGTTGGTAATTTTATAGCTTTACATACTTGTTTTGCTTCTTCTTTCTCCTTTGCTAATTGTTGAATTTGTAGTTTTTTGCTTTCTTCAATACAACTCTAGCATTTCTAAGCATCATCTATATAATAGGTTCTGTTTTCATGAGGACAGCATCCATATGGTACTATTCCTTGTACCATTTTTAGGTATAAATGTTTATCTTTGGTGAGTATAGGTTTCTTTTTGTTTGTTGATCTGAATCCTCCTACAGTATGTTCAGTTTTCAAAAGTTGTTCTATGACTTTAGCTGTTACTGAGTTGTCCAGTTTGATGAATATGAATTGTGCTAGCTTGGCTCCTTTAGTGACTTGGTATTTGCAGTGTGCTGATAAGTTGTGAACTGCAAGTATAATTTTGCCAGTGTAGTCTGCATCAATGACTCCTGCTTTGATTGAGATTCCTTCTTTAATTTTGCTGCTTTTATCCAGGATTTGTATAAGTTCCAGTTGGCAGCTTTAAGGCAATTCCTGTCTTGATTAGGAAAATTGATCCTAGTAGAATTAGTGTATCTTCGTTTGCATGGATATCATATTCTGCAGAGTTTGCTGTTCCCTTAGTAGGTACTATAGTATTCGAGTGCTTCTTTTTGACTAGGAAGTTGATTTCATTGTTGGTTTCTTATATCATATATAGTTATTCATCTTTTGATAATTCTTCCAGTTCTTCTTCTTTATTTTCCTACCATTCTTCTTCAATATCGACTAGTTCTTGCCAAGTATCATTGTAGGCTAGGTCGTATCCTTTACCATCGATAGTAGATGAGTCATAGACAGTCCAGAGATCTTGTAAGTAGATTTCATCCCAATATACTCCTTGCTCATATCTTTTCTTATCTCCCCAGAACTTTCCTTTGCCAATAAATTGATAGCTTCTCCAGAAAATGTTATAAATTTCTCCAGTGTTATTGGTATAAGGGTGTGAGTTCTTGCTATAGTAGGGTCCATTATTCATTGGTGGCATCTGTTGGTGTCTTGACTGTGGTTTTATCCTTCGATCTTTCTTTTTGATAATGAGGAAGTCTTCTACTTTAGTTTCATCTAGTATGAGGTGAGTTGTTGAACAGTTACACATATGTTCTGCATAATAGATATATTGATTACAGAATGGGCATCTTGTTTGCACTATATTCCAATTGATGAGGGTGATTTGTTCTTGTTCATTCAATTTGCAGTATCCTCGGCCATATTTTTCTTCAATTACATACAGTTAGCTAATATCTCTTGGATCCATTTCTTCTTTGGTAGTTATGCTTTTACTTGCACCCTTGATTTCTTCTTTCTTTGTGATCTTTTCTCCAGAAATAGTGTAAGTACTTCTACATTCAGGTGTAATATGTCCTCGTCTTCCACAGTTGAAGTAAGTCTTTGTTTTCTTCCAGTCATCTTTGTTTTCATCCTTCTTAAAATTGTTTCACCATATTGAGTTGTTGTAGTTTCCTTATCCTTCTCTGAATCCTCCTCGGGGGTTGAATCTTCCTTGATGGTAAGTATCAGTTGTTGGTTTGCTGCTTGAGCCAGAGTTATGATTCTTGTTTTCTGTTTAAGTCTGTTGTGCTGATAGAATTGTATGTGCTGATTTGATGACCATACCGAAACACCATTGCTCGTGAGCACACAGGCTCCCTCTCTCCTTAATGTGAGTTTCCAGCCACTGCAGAAGGGTCTTGAATAAGGTATTAGCTTATGCACCATAAGTGATGTGATTGTCATTGTCGTAAGGCATTCCAATGATAATGAGATCGGCATTGATTTCTGCAGTGAAAGCTTCAAAGGTTTTGCTTCCTTCAATATTAAATCTTGCTGTGGCCAGTCATTTCTTTGCTTTAGCAATATGTACACTACTGCAGAATTTATCAATCAGTAAGGATCTAAGGCCTTGTTGGACAGAGATATTTGGATATCCTAGTTGGGCCATACTGGCTACTTGAGCTGCTACCAAAGTTGCCAGGTCAAAGGTTTTCTAGGCAGATTTTGCCACTAGATTGCTGCCAATTTTCTGAGAAATCCAGCAATTTTGTTGACCTGTGCATATGACTTGGCATATACTTGTTCAGGTGTATAATTGATATTGTTGGTGAGTCTATCGTCTAATACTCGATCATCATTCCAGCTGTTGGCATTATAATTGACTTCAACGGCTGATATAAATGTAGTGACTTCTTTGGCTTCTCCATCAAAGGGTTGTAAGTTGACTGCTTTGGTTGTTTGGCTGAGTTGCACTACTTGTCTTACAAGTGCAGTTAAGGCTGCTACTTATACAGTTAATGCTACAATTGCAGCGTCGGCCATTATATCGATGAATATAGTTGGTGCAAGTAGTGATGATGTAAGAAGTTCATTTTCTCCTCTGTTTGTATGTTGGATGTATTCTCTTGCTTCATGATCAAATATTTCATCTTCTAAGTCGAGGTCTTCTAATTCTTCAAGTATGTCAGCTTCGAGTATAATTCTTCAAACAGTTGTATTGGCATCTTCAATAAATATAGTGTCAGTGTCGTGATAGATAGTTGTGTCAGGTTTGTGTAAGTCACTTATATCAGTTGCTTCTCTAAATGTTAATCTGCTTGATTCAGATGTATGTCGAAATATAGATGTTGTAAGGTTAATAGGCTCCTCAATAGATAGTAGTGTGATAGATACAGTTAGTCCTAATGGTGTTGTTTCAGCAAATCATATGAGGTCTTCTACTACTAATTTCTTGAATAATCTGTTTGCAATTCAGTAGTAAACGGTGCCTCAGTATATTGAGTAATTAAATAGTGAGTTGGTAATCCACTCTTTAATGACTTAGCGATTATTATATCCTTGTACAGTAGATGTGAGGTTAGTGAATTGGTATTCAGCCTGTGTGATGGAAACAATGTCATGATCTCCTTTGATGTTTTTGTAAAGGAAATCTTGAAATGTGTTGAAGTAGGCTTCAGTTCTAAGAGGGTTTTCGAATTCTTCTAAAAGTTCATTATAGAGTTTAAGGTATGTTTCACCTCGTAAATGAGCTACAGTTGTTGAATTAGTGCTTTATAGCAGTTGCTGATATTGTGTCTACTTGAAGGATTCCATAATATATGTAGCCTCTCTGGCTATTGGAAGTGAGATGTGTATGGTGTTTTTAGTAGTACTCTGAGTATGTCAGTTATATCTAAAAGGGATTGGTAATTCTAGGCCTTTGTAAAAATATTAGTAGTATGTTTCTGATTATTATAATAGTTTTTTGTTACCACTGCTACCAAGATATAAGGGGGTTTCTTCTAAACTGCCTGTGAGGAAGTATCTGATGATACTAATCTGTATTGGACTTAGGAATCTCCAAGTATGTCAGTAGGTTTCTAAGGTATCGAAAGTACTTTGTTTCTTTGTAAGAATATTAATTATGATTTTCAGACTTATAGTCTTTCTAGTGCTCTTAATGTATGTAGAAGGGGGTGAGATCTTTAGCTCTCAAAGAGATCTTAAGTATGCACTGCTATTGAACTAAAGTTTATTAAATAATAAATTGAAGGATATTTATACAAAATTCTCAAGGTGCTATATAGGTAGCTGCCTAGGTTACTACTTGGAATATTGGTTACTAATTTAGAAGTCAAATAATATATTAATAAAATCTATATTATAGATGTTGGTAGTGCCTATGATGTCGGCAGTGCCTATAATGTCAGCAGTGCCTATGATGTCAGCAGTGCCTATGATGTCAGTAGTACCTACAATGTTGGTAGTGCCTACAATGTTGGCAGTGCCTATGATGTTAGTAGTGCCTATGATGTCAGTGGTGCCTATGATGTCGGTGGTGCCTATGATGTCAGTGGTATCTATATCTTCTTCTGTATCTAATTCTGATAAGGAAGTATTGGTTTCTTCTTCTAGATGATTGTTATCCATTAGGTAATTTTCCAAGAGATAGAGTAACAAAGTTTCTTCTTCTTTATTTCGTAAGTGTTTCCATTGATGCAGGCTTAGGCTACCAAGGTGTTTCAATGTAGAAGACCAATATTGGAATATCTTGAAGGTTCTTCTAGCTATGCACCTTTCCCAGTGGTTTAATCCCAGAATTCTGGCAGATTCTTATTCTGTTGATTCTTGATAGTTCTCTTGTCTTAACTGTAAGGTATATCCCATTTGATAGTAACTTCTGAATTGTTCGACAACATTGTTGAATTGGTGGATGCTGATATTCCTTTTTGTGAATTCTACTATGTTAATAGTATCCTCTTGGGTTACTCTAGTATATAGTTGTGGTGGCTCATTGTATTGGTTAATAATTATATTCTCCACTATATTCTTAATCTGTTCATAGTTTGGTTTAAGTGGTGTTGAATGTCTAGTAGTATTTCTTTGTTGTGGTTGAGTTGGATAAGGTTCTTGAGTCCTCTGGTTTTAGTAGCTAATGGCAGGTATAATTGTTTGTTATACTTCTGTAAGTATTTGTTGCTGCTTTTATATATATCACTCTTACATATGCTGAGAAGTTCTGTAGTTTATCATTCTCTGATTGCTGTGTTATATTGATTTCTACTACTTTATACCCAGGTTGTATATTACTTATCCCTTTTCAGATTTGCTGTCAGAATGTTGAAAATTCAGTGAGTTGTCCTATTTTGACTAGAGTCATCATGTCTTCCATTTCTTTTCATACATCTAGACTATATTTCTTGGATTTCCATAATTTGCATTCCTTGTTTCCCTTGCTTGTAAGTACCTTAGACATTGATATATCTTCTCGAATAATGCAGTTAACTTCCTCTTTGAATAGCTCATCTTGTTCATCACCATTGAATTCATATTCTTATGCTCATTGTGCTATTTATAGGGTTTTTGTTGTATAAGAAGATCCTGCTTTCTTGGGATATTCAGGTTTTTGTTTTTTCTGCATAGCTAGGAATGCCTCTATTTGACTATATTCATCTTCACTATTAAAGTCTTCTTTTTCAAAGGTGACGATGTTTATCTGAGTTCATCCTTGAGTTCTTAGTTAGACAATTCTGCTTGTTTTTGTCATGCATCTTGAAGCATAGTACTCTTTTTGTTTGCATCTTCTGCATACTCTTATGTCTGGCTGAGTGCAATCTCTGGATATATATCTATCTTGGTTATACTTGAAGCACCTTTGGTTCCTGATCAGATATGCATTTGATCCTATTACAGAGGTCAGGTTTGCTATAAATTGTTGAACTAGTCGCTATACATCAATTTGTCTTTTAAGGTCTAAGATGTATATAGTCATCTTACTCATTTGTTCAATGAGATCATCTATAGCTAAGTTCTTTTGTAAGGCTGCCCCCCAGTTGATTATTGCTGGTACAATAGTTGGTGTAACTGCTGGTGCTGTACAGAGTTCTTAGAGGTTGCTTAATAATATTTGTTACATTATATCTTGACCTGGGTTTCATACAGCCCAATATCTTTGTATATAATCTACTTTTTATATATGATTTAGTCTGACTGAGCTGGAGTGTACTTGGAGAGCAATTTCTCAGTAAAGTCCATTTATGAAAGACTGCTCTATAATAAGGTTCTGGTTGACTACTGGATATCCTGCAAGGTCTACTGCATATCAGATTTTTGTATAGAAGGTGAGGGGACTTTTGTTCATTCCTTGATACATTGATACTAGCTGATCCTTTATACTTTGCTATTGTTGAAATTTGATCTTCGAATGTGTGTTTGGAGTAAAGAGTGCACTGGCTAATGAAGCCAATATGCATGTATTTATTAATGCTAATTTATGATTGGTCAATACAAAACAAAGATCATCTAAGCCACAATTGAGTGACGTATGATCGATCGTTGATGCATCGATCATTGATAGGAGAGATATAATAAGCTAATAATTACAACACTCCCCCTGCTTGATATATCTCGATAAAAAATAAATAAATAAGAATAAAAGTAAAGTGTTCAACTGTACATTACAAATGTCATCTATGAAGTACATTTACTGCAAATAATTATATGTAAAATACTACTTGAGTGATAGGAATGATGTGATAAAGAACATAAAATTTTTAAAGAAATAATGTTAGTTACGTAAGCCCATTTTTGCAATCAACATTTCAAGTCTTGGTCGCGCAAGTGGCTTGGTTAATGCATCAGTGATCATTTCATCTGTCGCCATGTAGACAATATCTATCACCTTTAATTCAACTTTCTCTCGAATAAAGTGGTGCTGAATGTCGATATGCTTTGATCGAGCGTGATTAATTGGATTTTTGGCGAGGGCGATTGCTGATTGGTTATCTTCAAATAAGGTTGTTGCACAATTCGGCAAATATCCTAGCTCATCCAATAGGGTGCATAGCCAAATGGCTTCTTTCATCGCATGTGCTAATGCCATATATTCTGTCTCAGTTGTTGATAGGGCAACGGTTGCTTGGCATTTGCTTGACCAGCTGATAGCTCCTCCTGATAGGTTAAAAATATATCCCGTAGTTGATCGTCATGTATTAATGTCTCCTCTCCAGTTAGCATCGCTGAAACCGATCAGTCTTAGATCCTGATTACGTCCAAGGCACAGCTTATAATTGGCTGTTCCTTTAATGTATCTTAATAATTGTTTGAGGGCGTGGTAATGTTCTTGCATTGGATTGGCCGAAAAATTGACTGATGATGCTGACAGCAGCAGCTAGATCAGGTCTCGTCCCAATCATCAGGTACATTATGCTACCGATCATTTGTCTGAACAGACTTTGATCTGCAGATTTTCCTCCTTCAGCTTTGAGTTGGATGGATGGATCAAGGGGTGTACTGATTGGTTTGGCGTCCATCATGTTAAATCTTGTAATGATTTGATTAGCAAAGTGGCTTTGATCAATTGTGATCATGTGTGTCTTTCAATCGCGCATGACCTGAATACCCAAAAAATGTTTAATTTCATCACAGTCCATCATATCAAATGCATTGCTAAGTTCCGCCTTGAATTTGTTCATCGTTTCCATCGAGTCAGCCAGAATTAGTAGATTATCGACATATATGGTAATAATTATCAGCGATTGATATTGATCATCTTGTCTTCTCCTTAGATAAATGCTGTGATCTGATTATAGTCTTGTAAAATTTGATTGGCTGAGGTAGTTGTCAATCTTCTGATTCCACATACGAGGTGATTGCTTTAGTCCATACAGTGATCAATTGAGCTTACACACAGCTCTCAGTGACAGCTCCGATTGGTCGATTCCTTCAGGTACTATCATGTAGATCTCTTCATCAAGATCGCCGTTTAGGAACGCAGTTTTTACATCCATTTGGTGAATTTCTAAGTTTAAGGTTGCTCTGATCGATAAAAGTGCCCTGATCGACGTGAATTTCGCCACAGGAGCAAATGTTTCATCATAATCAATTCCTTGCTGTTGTGAATATCCCTTGGCAACTAATCTCACCTTGTACCTGGCAACCGATCCATCAGTGTTGAGTTTCTTTTTAAATACCCATCTGCATCCAATCGGCTTGCATCCCGCAGGCACCTCAGGTACAATCGTCCATGTATCATTATTCTTAAGTGATTTAAGCTCTTGATTGATCGCTTCCTCCCAAAGCTTTGCGTCAGGCAGAGAAATTGCCTCTTTGTAGGTCTTGGGTCATCAGTCGATTCAATTAAATTAGCTTCTGACATCCAATCTTGCCAAATTTGTAGAGCTTCAGTGTCGATCAATTGTTCGATTGGCTCCCAGATGTTGTCATCATCATCATAGCCTAGCCATTTAACCAGATATTCCCTTTTTTCATCAATCTTGTGTTCTCCGATGATCGCTTCAATGACATATTCTCGATCTTCTGGGTTGACGATTGTTGGGGATTTTAATATAATAGATTCATCGAATGTGACGTTGCAGCTAATCTCTATCCTCCTATTGGTTGGATCCCAGAGCCTGTACGCCTTCTTTTCGTCATAATAGCCAATCATTTTAAGCTTTTTGGATCGGGGTGCCAGCTTCGACCTTTTTCCCTTGCGAATGTGCATATACGCATCAGCCCATATGATGCGCAAGTTACTGATATCAGGCTTGTAACCGTGCCATAATTCAAATGGTGAAGCACTCTCCTTATTGGCTCGCATTCGCAATCGGTTGCATAAATATGTAGCACTTGCGGCAAGTTCCGCCCAAAGTTCGTCAGGTATGCCGGCAGTAATTTTAACTGCCTGGATTGACTCCATCAATGTCCGGTTATATCGTTCGGCTACACCGTTTTGTTGCGGC
>RBNK01001686.1:0-13943 GCA_003990785.1 Endogone sp. FLAS-F59071 | reverse complement strand
GTAAGCCGTTCATGAACACCATTTCTCGTACAACCGGGCTGGTTTCTCCACAAAGTTGCATATACTGATCGATGGTATTAACCCAGTCTTCCGGGCATTGATTGATTGACATCTTCATGTTGAATAGCTGTTCCTTGATTGATTCTCACTTTTGTTCAGTGAAATACTTCTCCTCTAGCTAGGCTCTTATAACTTCCCAATGAGTGGTGGCTAATGCTGCGGTGGGGGGGTTATTTCCAGCTGCTGCTGTGGCTGCGAGGATTAATCCTCCTAGTCCAGTGGCTGCTACATCTGTCAGGGCCACTCGGTATGCTTCTCTTGCAGGTTCTCTGAGTTGGGCGGCCAGGATAGGCAACCATCGGGTGCTAACCATTCCTTTGGCTGCGAAGTAGCTTTCCAAATCATCCAGGAATTCTCGAACATATTCCTTGGTGTATCCATAAAAGGTAGGTAGTCTGTCTGTCATGGTTTCTTTGTCCTCTTGAAGTCTTCTCCTAGGTAGTTGTAGTAATGCAGGTGGTGGCGGTGGTAGTGCCGTTCTTGCTTTTGTCTTCCACTATGGGTTTCGGCAAGTTCGGTTATGCAATATAGGTAACAAATCGGTCGATGTGTCGATTGATTTCCTGCCAGTCGGCACCAATTGTGATGGACTAAAATATATTAACGGCGAAATACTCGGAATTGAGCAAGTGCAGAAAATACGTTTCAGGGGTCTTAGCGGTTTATGCGGTAGCGTCTTAAGAAGGGTGTCGATGTAGGTGTTAACTAGCAAGAATTAAATGTGATTGATCGAATAAAGTGTATCTGTTAGAGTCTCGAAACTATCCAATTGCTTACTCCTTGAGTAAGGCTTCAGTATCCCTTGGGTTGTCTGTTTGTAAGCTTCCTTAGCTTGTTGCAGTCCGAATTTTATTGATAATTGCGAGCGGGGTATTTATAAGAAATTAGAAGGTGCTATACGGGCAGCTACCCAGGTTACTACTTGAATTTCTGATTGGCTCGGCTAAATATAAGGTACAAATTGATTGGCTAAGATATAATAAATGATATTTCAGGTTATAATGTAATTGGGCGTTGAAATAATATATCAGGTCGAAATACTATTTTAGGTTATAGTGTGATTGCGGATCTCAACAACGTTACAAGTCTCAGCAATGTTACAAGTCTTAGCAACGTTACAAGTCACATGACTATGATCTTCACATGATCAAATTGTATATCGTCACAAAATGTTTCGTCACAATAAATATAATGTTAGTATTTCAGATTAGCTCCTGTGGTGTTCTCTAGGCTAATTATAAAGATATCTTGGTTTGATAAAATGATTGCTTTTATCTCCTATTTCTAGTTTTCTTTTAGTTTTTTACTAATCTTAATAGCTAATTAATTATTCTGTCCTTTCTTGTTTCTATTGGCTAATATACTCTTGTGGTAAATAATAGCTGCATTGATTCTAGTTGAACTAAATCCTCCTTCTCCTCTGGCAGTTATTCTAGTAAGGTTTAGGTATTTTTCCTTAAAGGTTACAGTAGTGTAGGGTAAAATGATCATTTATATAACTTGGTCTCCTTTCTCTAGCTCTATCTGAGTAGTTTGACTTTAGTTAATAATAATTACTTGAATAGTGCCTATGTAGTCTTGTTTAATTACTCCTACATCAGTAGTTAGTTCTGCTTTAACTAGGGAGCTTGTAGTTTTACCAATTTAAAATGTCCTTCTAGTATTTCTAGTATGAATCTGATATCAATAATAGTACTTTCTTAGAGTAGTAACAAGATGTTACAAGAGATGCATAGATTAAGGCCAGCTGATCCTTCAGTTATATGCTGAGGTAAGGGTAACTCCTTATTGGTTTGTCAGGTATTTATAATTATATTAACTATATATTTAATGTATTAGTAGGGGTGTTGATGATCCCAATCTTTATGGAAGGTTTCATAATACTTGTAATCAAAGTTCTTACCTTTATACTCTGTTCTTATAGCAATGGTCTACATGTCTCTGACATTCTATTTATCTTAGTACTTATTCTGAAAATTATCATGATTTCTAAAAAAGTGCGATTTTCCAATATTTAGTACTTATTCTTTGCAAATGTCTTAGATATATATTCTATCTTTGAAAGAGTGCAGGTTTTGTCTAGAGTATGGTCCTTGAGGTAGGTTTGGCATCTGCTGTTTCTTGACAGGAGGAATTCTTCTTGCTTTCCTTGGGTTAGTAGGTAGATGTTGCCAAAGAATTTCTCCTTATAAGATTCTCTTGATATCTAGGCACCTGTACATTTGTTCTACATAATAGATTCTTTTCTTACAGAAGGGGCAATACTGGTGTTGCATGTTCAAGCTGATTTTTTTCCTTTCTGAAGAGTCATTAGTATCTGTTATAGGCTTGTTGTAAGGGAGTTTCTCCTAAACCACCTGTGAGGAAGCATCTGATGATACTAATCCACGTTGGACTTAGGAATCTCCGAGTATGTTGCAAGGTTTCTAAGGTATTGAAAGTACTTTGTTTTCTTTATAAGATTATTTAATTGTGAATTTCAGACTTGTAGTCTTTAGCGCTCTTGATGTGTAGAAGGGGTGAGATCTTTAGCTCTCAAAGAGATCTTGAGTGTACACTGCTATTGAACTGAAGTTTATTAAATAAAGAATTGAGGGATATTTATACAAAATTCTCGAGGTGCTATATGGATAGCTGCCCAGGTTACTACTCGGAATATTGGTTACTAATTTAGAAGTCAAATAATATGTTAATAAAATCTATATTATAGATGTCAGCAGTGCCTACGATGTTGGCGATGCCTATGATGTTGGCAGTGTCTATGATGTTGGCGGTACCTATGATGTTGGCAGTGTCTACGATGTTGGCGGTGCCTACAATGTTGGCGGTATCTACAATGTTGGCAGTGCCTACGTCTTCTTCTGTATCTGATCCTGATAAGGAAGTATTGGTTTCTTCTTCCAGACGGTTGTTATTCATTGGGTAATTTTCCAGGAGATAGAGTAACAGAGTTTCTTCTTCCTCATTTTGTAAGTGTCCCCATTGACGTGGGCTCAGGTTACCCAGATGTTTCAATGTGGAAGGCCAATATTGGAATACTTTGAAGGTCCTTCTGGCTATGCGCTTTTCCCAGTGGGTTAATCCCAGAATTCTGGTAGATTCTTGTTCTGTTATTTCTTGACAATTTTCTTGTCTTAACTGTAAGGCATATCCCATTTGATAGTAACTTCTGAATTGTCCGGCAGTATTGTAAAATTGGTAGATGTTGATATTTTCCTTTGCAAGTTCTACCATTTTAATAGTGTCCTCCTAGGTCACTCTTGCGTGTAGTAGTACTGGTTCATTATGTCGGTTGGTGATTGCATTCTCTACTATGTCCTTGATTTGTTCATAGTTTGGTCTAAGTGGGGTTGATCGTCTGGCAGTATTTCTTTGCTGCAGTTGAGTCAGATAAGGCTCTTGAGTCCTCTGGTTTTGGCGGCTGATGGCAGGCATAGTTGTTTACTATGTTTCTGCAAGTGTTTGTTGCTGCTTTTTATATATATCACTCTTACAACTCTTCCTCTTTTGAAAAAATAGCATCCATGCTATTTCTGTAGAGACTTGTGATATTTTTTCAGTACTTTATCTGCATTTGTCAGATTGCTAAGCAGTTTCCATATAGCATCATGTAAGGGGTATCCTTTTCACTTGATTAGATATTGCAGTGTCAATCTGTTGTCTTGTTTGGTAATCCATTGATCTAAGATTTCTTCTACTTCGAATTCTTCTGCGTCATTGACCAAAATTGGTGTGGGTGGTTTGATTTGTCTATCCGGAAATAGATTGTCATTATTTGGTGTGTAATGTTTCAGTAGTGATATGTGAAATACGGGGTGAATCTTTATTGTTGATGGTAACTCCAGTTTGTAAGCAACAGCTGATATTTTTGCGATAATCTTGAATGGTCTGAGAAACTTGTTCTGAAGTTTCTTTGAAGGTTGATTAGATAATTGTCGCAATGTGATATGTCTTAAGGATAGTAAGACCATTTCGTCTATCTTAAATGATTCTTCACGCCTTTTTTTGTTTGCATATCTTATCTGTTGTACTTGTGCTTCGCGAATTGCATCTTGTGCTTTGGTTAGCAGGTTGGTCATTCATATAGTGAAGTCATCAATGGCTTGTACTGTTGATTCGACCTTTTCTAGTAATAGAGTTGCTGGTGTCAGCAGGTGATAGCCATAGTTTAAGAAGAATGGTGATAGTTTCATTGACTTTTGCTGAGCATTATTGCATGCGAATTCAGCGGAAGTTAAGTGTTTGTCCCAATCATTCTGTCGATAGTTGATATAAGTTCTAAGCATTTGTTCCAATGTTTGGTTTATGCATTCTATTTGTCCATCGGTCTGTGGGTGAAATGCAGTTGAGAGTGCTATTTTTATTCCAAGTGTTTTGAATAGTGATTGCCAAAAGTTGCTTGTAAACTTTGGATCTCGGTCACAGATAATAATTCGTGGTAGTCCATATAGGTGAAAAATATTGTCGAAAAATATTTTTGCTACATCTGGTGCAGTGTCAGTTGTTTTACTTGCTATGAAGTGAGTCTGTTTGCTGAGTTGATCGATGAAGATGGTTATTGTATCTTTTCCAGATGTTGTTTTCGGCAGTTGAACAATGAAATCCATACTGATTTACTTCCATTTTTCGGCAGGTACAGGTAGTGGTTGTAATAGTCCAACAGGTGATTGTCTGAGTGCTTTGTTACGTTGACAAGTATTGCAAGAAGCTATGAAGCTTTTGGTGCTTGTAAATATTTTCGGCTAGTAAAAGTTTCTAGTAAGTGCTTTGTAGGTTTTATCGAATCCAAAGTAGCCTGCTAAGGGTATATCGTGGTGTTCTTGTAGAATCTTGACATGAAGATTTGGTGGTATGAAGAGTCGATCTTCATAATAGAGGTTGTTGTTTCGAATCTTGAATTTGTTTGTCGTATCTAGTTTGGTGTTGAGTTCTTCTATGATTTTCTGTGCTTCTTTGTCTAACTGAACTCCTTCTTGAATTTCTTGTATCCAGTTGTCTGTAATTTTGATGATGGCTTTGATTTGTTCATCCTCCTGTTGTTGGTGGGATAATGCATCTGCTACAATATTTAGCTTTCCAGGTTTGTAGATTATTTCGAAGTGATAATTGTTGAGATGATCCATCCATCATGCTTGTCGGGTAGAGAGGGTTAGCTGTTTGTTCAAGTATTTGAGCGATTCATGATCTGTATAGATTAGGAATTTATTACCTATCAGGTAGTGTCTCCAAGCCTGTATTGCATCGATTATTGCGAGTAACTCCTTTTCATGAACAGGGTAATTTCTTTCTGCTGATGATATTTTTCTTAAATGGTAAGCAATAGGTTGGTCTTCTTGCGAAAGTATGGCTCTGATTACATAATCTGAGGCATCAGTAGTTACTACAAATTATAGGTTCTGATCTGGGCTTCTGAGAACTAGTACAGTTGTTAACTTTTCTTTCAAAGTTTCGAAGGCTGTATTATGATGGTTATTCCATTCCTGAATAACATTTGTACCTATAACTGTCAAATTATGTAGGCATGCTACAATTCCTGCATAATTCTTAATAAACCTTTGGTAGTATTCTGCTAGTCCTAGGAAGGATTGTATTTCCTTGATCGTTGTTGGTTTTTCCCATTTCTTGATTGCCTCGATTTTTGCAGAGTCGACTAGAATACCTTGTTCATTGATTCGGTGTCCAAGATATGCAACTTCTTTTTGTAAAAAGTTACATTTGCTGAGTTTAGCGTACAACTGATGTTTTCTCAGGATCTCCAGTACTTGGCAGAGATGTTGTAAGTGTTCTTCTTTTGTTTTGCTATAGATCAGTATGTCATTGATGTAGACAACTATGAATTCGTCAAGTAGTGGTCTGAATATGTCATTCATCAGTCCTTGAAATGTTGCAGGTGCATTTGTCAGTTTAAAAGGCATGACTTTCCATTCATAATGTCCATATCAGGTTCTAAATGCTGTTTTCGGAATGTCTTCTTCAGCAATGCGGATCTGATGATATCCTAATCATAAGTCGATTACTGAGAATATAGTTGCTCCTTTGAGTCAGTCAAATAATTCCATGATGTTGGGTAATGTATATCGATTTTTGATAGTTATATCATTAAGTTGTCAATAGTCGATGCACATTCTAATTCTATCCTTCTTTTTGACAAATATAATAGGTACTCCAAAAGGTGATGTACTAAGTTGAATAGATCCTCATTCAATTAATTCTTCTAGAGTCTTCTTGAGTTCTTGTAGCTCTGGTCTGGATAATTAATAAATTTTCTTGAATGGTGGTTCTGTGCCAGGTATTAAGTCAATTCGGTGATCAATACTTTGTTTTGGTGGTAGTCCTTCTGGTAAGTTTATAGGAAACCGGTCTGCAAATTTAGTGATAAGTGGTTGTAAAGATATGTCCAGGCTATTAATATCTATGTTCATTTCAGTGGTAATTTTAGCAATGTCTTTTTCCGTAATAATGCAGCAGTAAACTATGTTGTCTTTTTTAAGATATTGGTAGAATTTTTTAGCTGAGTAGAGTCAGATCTTGCCATTTCTTGATTTGGAGATCAATTTGATATCCTTGTTTCGATGAGTAAACTCCATAGTTCTGCTTGGCCAGTCGATGTTGGGATTCTTCTGATCTAGCCAACTTTTTCTGAATACTATACTTGGTCCAGGCATACCTATGATTTCGAAATTTAATGCATCCTGGTATAATTTGATTAAGATTGGAAGATTATTGGCAGTATGGGTGACTCATTGGGTTCCTCCATCAGTGACTTCTATAATCATTGCTGCTTCGCGGGGTGATTTGATTACTTTGAGTTGATCAGCTAGCTGTTTGCTAATAAAATTGCATGTTGCTTCACTGTCGATCAGTACATTGACTGTTTCGTTCTTCATTGTTCCTTTGTAGAAAAGAAGTTCTGTCTTCTTTCCGAGTAATGATAAGGTTCTGTGTTCTACTTTTTCTTCTGTATCTTCTACTTTTGTTTCTTCGATAGACTACATGTCTATTGTATCTTCAATTGACTAATCCGTTTTCCTCTCCTTGGTTGGTAATTTTATAGCTTTGCATGCTTGTTTCGCTTCTTCTTCCTCCTTTGCTAATTATTGAATTTGTGGTTTCTTGCTTTCTTCTATGCAACTCCAGCATTTCCAGGCATTGTCTGCACAGTAGGTTCTATTTCTATAAGGACAGCATCTATATGGTACTATTCCTTGTGCTATTTTCAGGTACCAACGTTCATCTTTGGTGAGTGTAGGTTTCTTTTTATCTGTCAAGCCGAATTCTCCTACAGCTTGTTTGGTTTTTGGAAGTTGTTCTACGACTTTGGCTGTTACTGAGTTGTCCAGTTTGATAAATACAAACTGTACCAGTTTGGCTCCTTTGGTGACTCGGTATTTGCAGCAAGCTGATAAGTTGTGGACTGTGAGTATAATTTCGCCAGTATAGTCTACATCAATAACTCCTGCTTTGATCAAGATTCCTTCCTTGATTTTGCTGCTTTTATCCAGGATTTGTATATAAGTTCCAGTTGGTGGCTTTAGAGCGATTCCTGTCTTGATTAGAAAAATCGATCCTAGTGGGATTAGTGCATCTTCATTTGCATGGATATCATATCCTGCAGAGTTTGCTGTTCCCTTGGTAGGTACTATAGCATTCGGGTGCTTTTTTTTGACTAGGAAGTTAGTTTCATTGTTGGTTTCTTATATCATATATAGTTGTTCATCTTCTGATGATTCTTCCCATTCTTCTTCTTCATCTTCTTGTCTTCCTTCTTCAATATCAGCCAGTTCTTGCCAAGTGCCATTGTAGGATGGGTCACATCCCTTACCATCGATAGTAGATAAGTCATGGACAGTCCAAAGATCTTGTGAGTAGATTTCGTCCCAATATACTCCTTGTTCGTATCTCTTCTTGTCTCCCCAGAACTTTCCTTTGCCAATGTATTGATAGCTTCTCCAGAAAATGTCATAGATTTCTCCAGTGTTGTTGGTATACGGGTGTGGGTTCTTGCCATGGTAGGGTCCGTTATTTATTGGTAGCATCTGTCAGCATCTTGGTTGTAGTTTTATTCTTCGATTCTTCTTTTTGATAGTGAGGAAGTCTTCTACTTTGGTTTCATCTAGTATGAGGTGAGTTGTTGAACAGTTGCATATGTGTTCTGCACAATAGATGCATTAGTCACAGAATGGGCATCTTGTTTGCACCATATTCCAATTGATGAGGGTGATTTGTTCCTGTTTATTCAACTTGCGGTATCCTCAGCCATATTTTTCTTCAATTACGTACAGTCGGCTGATATCTCTTGGATCTGTTTCTTCCTCAGTAGTCATACTTTTACTTGTATCTTTGATTTCTTCTTTCTTTGTGATTTTTTCTCCCGAAATAGTATGAGTACTTCTACACTCAGGTGCGATATGTTCTCGTCTTCCACAATTGAAGCAAGTCTTTGTTTTCTTCCAGTCATCCTTGTTTTTATCTTTTTTGAAATTGTTTCGCTATGTCGAATTATTGTTGTAGTTTTCTTGTCCTCCCCTGAATCCTCCTCAAGGGTTGAATCCTTCTTGATGGTAAGTACTGATTGTTGGTTTGCTACTTGAGCCAGAGTTATGATTCTTGTTTTCTGTTCATGTTTGTTGTACTGATAGAATTGTACGTGCTGATTTGATAACCATGCCGAAACACCATTGTTCGTGAGCACATAGGCTCCCTCTCTCCTTAATACGAGTTTCCAGCCACTGTAGAAGGGTTTTGAATAAGGTGTCAGCTCGTGCACCACAAGTAATATGATTGTCATCGTTGTAAGGCATCCTAATGATAATAAGATCGGTATCGATTTCCGCAGTGAAAGCTTCAAAGGTTTTACTTCCTTTGGTGTTGAATCTTGCTGTAGCTAGTCGTTTCTTTGCTTCGGCGATATGTGTGCTACTGCAGAACTTGTCAATCAGTAAGGATCTAAGACCTTATTGGATGGGGATGTTTGGATATCCTGGTTGGGCTGCATTAGCTATTTGAGCTGCTACCAAGGTTGTATCCTGCTAGGTCAAAGGTTTTCTAGGCAGATTTTGCCACCAGATTGCTGCCGATTTTCTGAGAAATCCAGCAATCTTGTTGACCTGTACATATGACTTGGCATATACTTGTTCAGGTGTATGATTGACATTGTTGGTGAGTCTATCATCTGGTACTCGATCATTATTCTAACTGTTAGCATTGTAATTAGCTTCAACAGCTGATATGAATGTGGCAACTTCTTTTGCTTCTCCATCAAAAGGTTGTAGGTTGACTGCTTTGGTTGTCTGGCTGAGTTGTGCTACTTGTCCCATAAGTGTAGTTAAGGCTGCGACTTGTGCAGTCAGTGTAGCGATTGCGGCATCGGCCATTATATTGATAAATGTAGTTGGTGCGAGTAGTGGTGATGTTGGAAGTTCGTTTTCTCCTCTGTCTGTTTGTTAGATATATTCTCTTACTTCGTAATCAAATATTTCGTCTTCTGAGTCGAGGTCTTCCGATTCTTCAAGTATGTTGGCTTCGAGTGTAATTCTTCGAACAGTTGTATCGGCATCTTCAATAAATGCAGTGTCAGCATCGTGATAGATGGTTGTATCAGGTTTGTATAAGTCGCTTATGTTGGTTACTTCTCTAAATGTTGGTTTGCTTAGTCCAGATGTATGTCGGAATATAGATGTTGTGAGATTGATAGGATCCTCGATAGATAGTGGTATGATAGGTATAGTTAATCCTAGTGATGTTGTTTCGGCAAATCGTGTGAGGTCTTCTGCTACTAGTTTTTCAAATAATCGATTTGCAATTCTGTAGTAAACAGTGCCCCAGTGTATTGAGTAATCAAATTGCGAGTTGGTAATCTACTCTTTGATAACTTGACGATTATTATATCCTTGTACGATAGTTGTAAGGTTGGTGAATTGGTGTTCTGCTCGTATGATGGAAACAATGTCATGATCTCCCTTGATGTTTTCATAGAGGAAATCTTGAAATGCTTCGAAGTAGGCTTCAGTTGTAAGAGGGTTTTCGAATTCTTCTAAAAGTTCATTATAGAGTTCAAGGTATGTTTCGCCTCGTAAATGAGCTACTGTTGTTGAATCAGTGCTTTGTAGCAGTTGCTGATATTGTGTCCACTTAAAGGGTTCTGTGATGTATGTAGCCTCTCTGGCTGTTGGAAGTAAGATGTGTGTAGTGTTTTTAGTAGCACTCCAAGTACGTTGGTCATATCTAAAAAGGAATTGGTAATTCTAGGCCTTTGTAAAAATATTAGTAGTATGTTTCTGATTATTATAATGGTTTTTCATTACCGCTGCTACCAAGTTGTAAGGGGGTTTCTCCTAAACTGCCTGTGAGGAAGCGTCTGATGATACTAATCCACGTTGGACTTAGGAATCTCTAAGTACGTCGCAAGGTTTCTAAGGTATTGAAAGTACTTTATTTTCTTTATAAGATTATTTAATTGTGAATTTCAGACTTGTAGTCTTTAGCGCTCTTGATGTGTAGAAGGGGTGAGATCTTTAGCTCTCAAAGGGATCTTGAGTGTGCACTGCTATTGAACTGAAGTTTATTGAATAAAGAATTGAGGGATATTTATACAAAATTCTCAAGGTGCTATATGGGTAGCTGCCCAGGTTACTACTCAGAATATTGGTTACTAATTTAGAAGTCAAATAATGTGTTAATAAAATCTATATTATAGATGTCGGCAGTGTCTACGATGTTGGCAATGCCTACGATGTTGGCAGTATCTACGATGTTGGCGGTGCCTACGATGTTGGTGGTATCTATGATATTGGTGGTGCCTATGATGTTGGTGGTATCTATGATGTTGGCAGTACCTATGTCTTCTTCTGTACCTAATCCTGATAAGGAAGTATTGGTTTCTTCTTCCAGATGGTTGTTATCTATTGGGTAATTTTCCAGGAGATAGAGTAATAGAGTTTCTTCTTCCTCATTTCGTAAGTGTCCCCATTGACGCAGGCTCAGGTTACCCAGATGTTTCAATGTGGAAGGCCAATATTAGAATACTTTGAAGGTCCTTCTGGCTATGCGCTTTTCCCAGTAGGTTAATCCCAGAATTCTGGCAGATTCTTGTTCTGTTGTTTCTTGACGATTTTCTTGTCTTAACTGTAAGGCATATCCCATTTGATACTAACTTCTGAATTGTCCGGTGGTATTGTGAAATTGGTAGATGTTGATATTTTCCTTTGCAAGTTCTACCATTTTAATAGTGTCCTCCTGGATCACTCTTGCGTGTAGTAGTACTGGTTTATTATGTCAGTTGGTGATTGCATTCTCCACTATATCCTTGATCTGTTCATAGTTTGGTCTAAGTGGGGTTGATCGTCTGGCAGTATTTCTTTGCTGCAGTTGAGTCAGATAAGGCTCTTGAGTCCTCTGGTTTTGGCGGCTGATGGCAGGCATAGTTGTTTACTATGTTTCTGCAAGTGTTTGTTACTGCTTTTTATATATATCACTCTTACACTTGCTCTTCATTATCAGTATCTTCAAACTCTATGATATCTTCTGCTTGTATTACTAATACTTGATTTGTAACCTTAGTGGTATCCTTAGGGTTACTATCCTCCTTTAGTTATAAGACTATCACTTAATTTACTTTATCAGTAATATCTTCTACTTCTGGTTATACTCCTTTCTGGATATTGATGGGTATAGTGATAGTTCTTCCTTGGCAGATTATTCTTATATATTCTCTAAAGATGTTAATAACTGCTTGAGCTTTCTCCAACTATTTATTTCTCAGAATAATGTTGTAGGTCTGTATATTGACAACAAGTATAGTAATAGGAATAGTCAGGTCTCTAAATCTGATAGATATATCCTTCATTTATCAAGAGGTACTATATATTTATCACTTGATGTTGTAAATCTGAGGGTGGTAGGCTGTTCAATTCCTCATCCTAATCTATCAAGTACTTTCTTTATGATAATGTATCCTCTAGCTCTTAAGTCAATAATTGCTTCAAATAGCTATAACTCAATGGTGCATGTAGTAATAGCAGAGGCTTTCCTAGTATCTTCTTCATTACTTTTCTCTTCAGCTGGTTGTACTTAGTTGATTTCAATAATCTTGAATCCTAGTTTAGCTTTACTCAGTTCTTTACAAATCTGCATCTTAATGGTCAGGTTGAGTTCTGCAGCTTATACAAATATTATACTAACTTATTAGTCCTTTAAGTCTTATCAGATGTCATAGTAATATGTCTTGGTGCAGTATATTCAACTGGCTAATGAAGCCAATATGCATGTATTTATTAATGCTAATTTATGATTGGTCGATACAAAACAAAGATCGTCTAAGCCACGATCGAGTGACGTAGCATCGATCGTTGATGCATCAATCATTGATAGGAGAGAGATATAATAAGCTAATAATTACAATACTCCCCCTGCTTGATATATCTCGATAAAAAAATAAATAAATAAAAATAAAAGAATAAAAGTAAAGTGTTCAACTGTACATCACAAATGTCATCCATGAAGTACATTTACTGCAAATAATTATATATAAAATACTACTTGAGTGATAAGAATGATGTGATAAAGAACATAAAATTTTTAAAGAAATAATGTTAGTTATATAAGCCCATTTTTGCGATCAACATTTCAAGTCTTGGTCGCGCAAGTGGCTTGGTTAATGCATCAGCGATCATTTCATCTGTCGCCATGTAAACAATATCTATCACCTTTGATTCAACTTTCTCTCGAATAAAGTGGTGCTGAATGTCGATATGCTTTGATCGAGCATGATTAATTGGATTTTTGGCAAGTGCGATTGCTGATTGGTTGTCTTCAAATAAGGTTATTGCACAATTCGGCAAATATCCTAGCTCATCTAATAGGGTATATAGCCAAATGGCTTCTTTCGTCGCATGTGCTAATGCCATATATTCTGCATCAGTTGTTGATAGGGCAACGGTTGCTTGGCGTTTGCTTGACCAGCTGATGGCTCCTCCTGATAGGTTGAAAATATATCCCGTGGTTGATCATCGTGTGTTAATGTCTCCTCCTCAGTTAGCATCACTGAAACTGATCAGTCTTAGATCCTAATCGTGTCCAAGGTACAGCTTATAATTGGCTGTTCCTTTAATATATCTTAATAATTGTTTGAGGGCATGGTAATGTTCTTGTATTGGATTGGCCGAAAATTGACTGATGATGCTGACAGCAGCAGCTAGATCAGGTCTTGTCCCGATCATCAGGTACATTATGCTACCGATCATTTGTCTGAATAGACTTTGGTCTGCAGATTTTCCTCCTTCAGCTTTAAGTTGAATGGATGGATCAAGGGGTGTACTGATTGACTTGGCATCCATCATGTTAAACCTTGTAATGATTTGATTGGTGAAGTGGCTTTGATCAATTGTGATCGTGTGTGTTTTTCGATCGCGTATGACTCGAATATCCAAAAAATGTTTAATTTCATCACAGTCCATCATATCGAATGCGTTGCTAAGTTCCACCTTGAATTTGTTCATCATTTCCATCGAATCAGCCAGAATTAGTAGATCGTCGATATATATAGCAATAATTATCAGCGATTGATATTGATCGTCTTGTCTTCTCCTTAGATAAATGCTGTGATCTGATTGTAGTCTCATAAAATTTGATTGGCTGAGATAGTTGTCGATCTTCTGATTCCACATACGAGGTGATTACTTTAGTCCATACAGTGATCAATTGAGCTTACACACAGCTCTCGGTGATAGCTCCGATTGGTCGATTCCTTCAGGTACCATCATGTAGATCTCTTCATCAAGATCGCCATTCAGGAACGCAGTTTTTACGTCCATTTGGTGAATTTCTAAGTTTAAGGTTGCTCCGATCGATAAAAGTGCCCTGATCGACGTGAACTTCGCTACAGG
>RBNK01001685.1:0-13952 GCA_003990785.1 Endogone sp. FLAS-F59071 | reverse complement strand
GTTGAATGCGTCATTATAATCTTCGATCGATCCTTTTTGCTTCATCATCGCAAGCTTATCGCGCATTCGTAACAATTGTTCCATTGGTGCGTATTTTTGCGTCATAGCTTCTTTAAGGTCATCCCACGAATCAAATTCTTCCGATGTGTTCACGTGCCTCCGTAACCACATTCTAGCGTTGCCTGTAATTTTGCTGATCGCTGCGTTGACTTCCTCCTTTTGTACTGATAGATTGGCGCTGGTGATAAATTGCTCTACGGCATCAAAGTAATCGAACAATCTGGGTGCGCCACCCGATCCATCGAATTTGTTGATCGATCTCAGGTACTCCTTCGCCAGATCGTTAAGCTTTATTGATGTTGTTGGTGATGGTGATGGTCGTGGCGTATTGCCTTCTGTAGCTGCGTTCTGATTGGTTGGCGCGCTAGGTGATGTGATCGTTTTGTCGATTTTTGCCATCAATTCGCCCATTAGAGTTGCAAGCGTGTCTAATTTATCTTCCTGATTTCTGATCGTTGTAGCCATCTGTTCCTGTTGATCGAGGCTAAATGCGATATTACCCTGATGGTTTCTATCCAATCCTTCGTCGTCATCGTCAGGGGGTTGATATCTGTTGTCTGTTTTTGATTTAGATCGCAATCTTGTCGATCTTGTTGCTGATGATGATGCGTATAGGTTGTCCATTTCGTCGTGTCGCGTCGTTGAATGTTATATCGTTACGTGTTTATCGCGTTGCTTTATCACGGTGTCGTTTGTCGCATTGTTTATCGCTTTGTTTGACGCGTTGTTTACGATTTTAAATAAACACTTACAGTAATCGCAGTTATAATTGCGTAGATGATTGCGTAGATCTCAGGTTGTCGAGCTGCAATTCGAGCGGCTCGGGGCTCATAACCTGTTGTAATTTGATCTTCGAATGTGTGTTTGGAGTAAAGAGCGCACTGGCTAATGAAGCCAATATGCATGTATTTATTAATGCTAAATTATGATTGGTCGATACAAACAAAGATCATCTAAGCCACAATTGAGTGACGTATGATCGATCGTTGATGCATCAATCATTGATAGAAGAGATATAATAAGCTAATAATTACAACACGATTGATATTGATCATCTTGTCTTCTCCTTAGATAAATGCTGTGATCCGATTGTAGTCTTGTAAAATTTGATTGGCTGAGATAGTTGTCGATCTTCTGATTCCACATACGAGGTGATTGCTTTAGTTCATACAGTGATCGATTGAGCTTACACACAGCTCTCGGTGACAGCTCCGATTGGTCGATTCCTTCAGGTACTGTCATGTAGATCTCTTCATCAAGATCGCCATTCAGGAATATAGTTTTTACGTCTATTTGGTGAATTTCTAAGTTTAAGGTTGCTCCGATTGATAAAAGTGCCCTAATCGACATGAATTTTGCCACAGGAACAAATGTTTTATCATAATCAATTTCTTGCTGTTGTGAATATCCCTTGGCCACTAATCTCGCTTTGTACCTGGCAACCAATCCATCAGTGTTGAGTTTCCTTTTAAATACCCATCTGCATCCAATCGGCTTGCGTCCCGCAGGCACTTCAGGTACAATTGTCCACGTGTCATTATTCTTAAGTGATTTAAGCTCTTGATTGATCGCTTCCTCCCAAAACTTTGCATCAGGCAGAGAAATTGCCTCCTTGTAGGTCATTGGGTCATCGGTCAATTCAATTAAATTAGCTTCTGACATGCGATCTCGCCAAATTTGTAGAGCTTCAGTGTCGATCAATTGTTCGATTGGCTCCCAGGTGTTGTTGTCATCATCATAGCCTAGCCATTTAACCAGATATTGCCTTTTTTCATCAATCTCGCGTTCTCCGATAATTGCTTTGATGACATATTCTCGATCTTCTGGGTTGACAATTGTTGGGGATTTTAATATAATAGATTCATCGAATGTGACGTTATGGCTGATCTCTATCCTCCTATTGGTTGGATCCCAGAGCCTGTATGCCTTCTTTTCGTCGTGATAGCCAATCATTTTAAGCTTTTTGGATTGGGGCGCCAGCTTCGACCTTTTTCCCTTGCGAATATGCATATACGCGTCAGTCCATATGACGCGCAAGTTACTGATATCAGGCTTGTGACCATGCCATAATTCAAATGGTAAAGCACTCTCCTTATTGGCTCATGTTGGCAATCAGTTGCGTAAATATGTAGCACTTGCAGCAAGTTCCACCCAAAGTTCGTCAGGTATGCCGGTAGTAATTTTAACTGCCCGGATTGACTCTATCAATGTCCGGTTATATCGTTCGGCTACACCGTTTTGTTGCGGCGTATCCGGTGTCATCATTTCGTGATGAATTCCATGTTTGATTAAAAATTCGCACATCTCGGTGTTTACATACTCTCCTCCTCCATCTGATCGGAGAATCTTGAGTTTTCAGCCCGATTGCGTCTCGGCAAATGCCTTGAATGTCCGGAATCGATCAAATGTATCACTTTTGTTGTCAATAAAATATGTTATGACGTAGCGAGTGGTATCATCGATGAAAGTTAATATATATTTTGCTCCATTGACTAATGGCATGGGTATTGGCCCGCACAGATCTGTGTGCACCCTTCCAATAGGCTCTATCGATCGATTTTTCACATGTCCGAATGGCTTGCAGTGCGACTTTGCGTGTTCACACCTGGCGCATATTTCGATTTGTCCGGTCGACAGCCGCACATCTCCGAGCCCTGTGACAAATTTGTTGATTGATTGCAGAGTATTTCAGCCCGGATGACCTAGTTAGTGATGCTATAATATATAGTTATCAATCTTGGAATCGGCGATGTTTGCAATCTTAGAATCGGCGATGTTTGCTTCTAGCTCTAGCTCTGATGTCGATAAATGAAATAGGTCGCCATCGGCTTGTCCGATTTTAATTTCTTTGTGATCCGCGCTGATTTTAATTACTGATCCGTCGCTCTTAAAGGTTATATCATTTCCGTTACGTGTTAACACCCACACAGATATTAAATTTCTGGCGATCTCTGGTACATATAAGACGTCCCGTAATTTCAGCTCATCGTCAAGCTCAATTGTCCCAACATGCGTCACGCGTAATTTCTCATTCCCTGCACACATGACTAAGCCGTCATGCTCAGCCACCGTCTCGAAGAGCTCCAATTGGTTGAACATATGTTGTGTGGCGCCCGAATCGATGATGGCGCCAATCGCCAGATTTGCTTCGGCTCTCAGTTTAGTCTTTTCTTTTTCTTTTTCTGTTTTTACCCAATCATTGAATTTGTTACATTGAAATATTCCATGTTCTCCCTCACAGACATAACATTTCCGAGGGTGTCCCCAAAAATTCCTGTCTTGATTGGCTCCACGATCGCCACCTCGGTCGCCTCTGTCATTATGACCTCCTCGATTGTTTCCGTTTTCGTTGTTGTAGCCTCGGCTTCGTCCGGCGTGTCCGCCTCAGTTGTCGCGACTGCCTCCTCAGTAGCTACCTCGGTTGCCGCCTCGGTTGCCGCCTCAGTAGCTGCCTCGGTAGCCGCCTTGGTCTGTCGCATGGGCTTCGTCGCGCCTTGGCTTGTTATCTGGGTCGAACCTGATGCATGTGAGTTGTAAAGCCTCTAGCGTTGTTGGCATATTCTCCCGCGCAAGTATTAATTCCTGGTACCTGGGGCTTAGACCCCGGAGATATTGCAGTATAGCTTCTGTGTCGGTCATATCTTCGATTTACGCCATAATCCGGTTGAATGCATCATTATAATCTTCGATCGATCCTTTTTGCTTCATCATCACAAGCTTGTCTCGCATTTGTAACAATTGTTCCATTGGTGCATATTTTTGTATCATAGCTTCTTTAAGCTCATCCCATGAATCAAATTCTCCCGATGTGTTCATGTGCCTCCATAGCCACATTCTAGCATTGCCTGTAATTTTACTGATCGCTGCGTTGACTTCCTCCTTTTGTACTGATAGATTGGCGCTGGCGATAAATTGTTCTACAGCATTAAAGTAATCGAACAATCTGGGTGTGCCACCCGATCTATCGAATTTGTTGATCGATCTCAGGTACTCCTTCGTCAGATTGTTAAGCTTTGTTGATGTTGTTGGTGATGGTGATGGTCGTGGCATGTTGCCTTCTGTAGCTGCGTTCTGATTGGTTGGCGCACTAGGTGATGTGATTGTTTTGTCGATTTTTGCCATCAATTCACCCATTAGGGTTGCAAGCATGTCTAATTTATCTTCCTGATTTCTGATTGTTGTAGCCATCTGTTCCTGTTGATCGAGGCTAAATGCAATATTGCTCTGATGGTTTCTATCCAATCCTTCATTGTCATCGTCAGGGGGTTGATATCTGTTGTCTGTTTTTGATTTAGACTGCAATCTTGTCAATCTTGTTGCTGATGACGATAATGCATATAGGTTGTCCATTTCGTCGTGTCGCATCGTTGAATGCTATGTCATTACATGTTGTTTATCGCATTGCTTTATCGCGGTGTCGTTTGTCGTGTTGTTTATCACTTTGTTTGACACGTTGTTTACGATTTTAAATAAACACTTACAGTAATCGCAGTTATAATTGCATAGATGCTATGATTGCGTAGATCTCAGGTTGTCGAGCTGCAATTCGAGTGGCTCGGGGCTCATAACCTGTTGAAATTTGATCTTCAAATGTGTGTTTGGAGTAAAGAGCGCACTGGCTAATGAAGCCAATATGCGTGTATTTATTAATGCTAAATTATGATTGGTCGATACAAACAAAGATCGTCCAAGTCACAATTGAGTGACGTATGATCGATCGTTGATGCATCGATCATTGATAGGAGAGATATAATAAGCCAATAATTACAACAGTAAGGATATGCAAAGAGAGATATCGCATCTGACACTCTGAGCATTCTTAACAAACAAATGAATGAACGACCAGTTATTAGTACATTTGTCACATCTTGGTGCTGACTGGCAGGAGAGTTATCAAAAGACTGACTCTCACATCCTCATTCAAGCAGGACCGAACTACCCCTTTAAGTAACAACAGTGCACTCATAGCAGAAGACAGCATCATTCAAAATGGATTACTGAAGGACACCCCCGCTTTTTATATGAAGAAGATCACCAAATAGTTCTGGCTCTGAGGAAGAAGAATTCATTACACTTGACCCTTCAGACGGTGATTATAGCGAGACAAGAGAATTCATCACCTCCCTTACAGTACACGACGGGTTATCATCAGACAATGAATCAGCTATTGATTTTGGTAACGACCTACAGGCATTATTTTATGAATTATCTGATAATGAAACAGACAACGAACCAGAAAATAACACATATGAAATGACAGAAAGATCACCGACCTTCACTGGTTACATACTAGCCGAATCAGTAATCAAGTTCATCGAAGATTTGCAGATTTATAATGCAATCCGACAGTTTAATAACATTGCAAAAGTAAACATCCTAGAAGCAGTCTTATGAGGACCCACCAAGATCACATATAATGCTGCAATAGCCGCTATAGCAGCAAATGAAGGATTTAATAGAGGAGCAGGAGGGGCAAATGCAGAAGCTGATACCTTAGTAACCTTTACCAATGCTATCGCATGGTTAAGAGAAACTTACCATACTGCCAATATACAGCAAAGTATGAAGGATCAGCTAGTATCAATGTACCAAGGAATGAATAAAAGCCCTCTCACCTTCTACATGAAAATACAACATGCAGTAGACCTTGCGGGATATCCAGCAGCTAACCAAGACCTCATCATAGAGCAATCTTTTATGAATGGACTTCATCAAGAAATCACCCTTCAAGTATACTCCAGCCTGGTCAGACTAAATCATATACAAAAAGTGGATTATGTGCAGAGATATTGGGCTGTACAAAACCCGGGTCAAGATATAATGCAACAGATTATATCAAGCAATCTTCAGGAAACCCGTACCATACCAGCAGTTGTACCTACCATTGTACCAGCAACAGTCAACTGGGGAGCAGCTTCACGAAAAGATCCAGCCATAGATGATCTTATCAAACAAATGAGTAAGATGACTGCACATATATCAGACCTTAAAAGACAAATCGATGCACAGTGACCAGTCCAATGATTTATGGCAAACACAACCCCCGCAACAGGATCAAATACATATCTGATCAGCAATTCAAGGTGCTTTAGGTGTAACCAAGATAGGCATATATCAAGAGATTGCACTCAACCCGACATGAGAGTATACAAGAGATGTGGAGAGAAAGGGCACTACGCTTCAAGATGTATTACGAAAACAAGCAGAATCACTCAACCAAGAATCCAAGGATGAACCCAGATAAACGTCGTTACCTTCGAAGAAGTCGATTTTAATAGTGAAGATGAGTATAGCCAAGTGGAAGCATTCCCAGCTACGCAGGAGAAATGAAAACCCAGATATTCCAAAAAGGCAGGATCTCCCTATACAACGAAGACTCCACGGGTAGTACAACAAGTGTAAGAATGAGAATTTGACAGTGACGAACAAGATGAACTCTTCGAAGAAGAAGTGAACCAAATCATCTGAGAAGATACGCCAATATCTGAAGCACCCATGAGTGAAGGAAACAAGGAATATAAATTACAGAAATCTAAGAAATATGGCTTAGATATATGGAAAGAAATAGAGGACATGACCATTCTGGTCAAAATAGGACAACTTGCTAAATTTCCAACATTCTAACAGCAAATCCGAAAAGGAATAAGTGATGCACAACCCAGGTATAAAGTAGTAGAGATCAATGCAGCATAACAATTGGAGGACGACGAACTACAGAACTTGTCAGCATATTCACAATGTTAGATTGAGGAAATTATGATGCCATGCATTATCAATACAGGTGCTGGAGGATGTATTATTAGCAAAACAATACTTGACCGACTTGGGTGGTAGATCGAAGAAGTTACAACCATGACAATCATAGTAGCAGATAGACATGTTGCAACACCACTCGGCAAAGTATATGAATTACCGATCCGCTTTAGTAAACTTATCATCCCGGTATCAGTAATGGTAGTTGACACTACGTTCTACGACCTTGTCATCGGAAATAACTGGTTAAAGAAACTATGAGCAGTAATTGACCTCGATGCATGCAAAATGCGAATTACCTAGAAAGGACGATGTTATGAAATACCTGTTGACTTAGAAAGAGGAGTCCGCCCACAAATGATAGAAAGTGATGATGAGGACAAGCAAAAGGAATTCTTCATGATATAGATCATATGAACCAACCAGAAAGCCAAACCCTTGGAATGAAAAAGCGAACAAGCTGCTGGATTTGATCTCTCTACCATCAAGGATATTGAATTACAACTAGGAGAATCATGCATAGTCAGAACGGGAATCACTGTGAAAATACCTCAAGGACATTATAGTCAAATCAAACCAAGGAGTTCTCTAGCAGCCGCCAGAATTACAATTGACACAGGAGTTATCAATGCAGATTATATAGGTGAAATCAAGATCATAGTTGTCAACCGACATCGATTTAACATAGCCAAACTCTATGAAGGAGACTGAATTGCGCAGCTAATAATCATACCTATTTGGACAGGCAAGGCCATAGAAGTAACTAACCTCGAAGAAATGACTAGAGGAGACAAAGGGTTCAGATCTACTGGAATGAATATTACAAAAATCATAATGGAACTCAAGTATGCACTCAAAACAGCGAATAAGAAGGCATACACTTTTGGAGAATAGCTCAATGAAAAAGAAAAAAAGGAGTTACAAGAACTCATCAATGAGTACTCTGACATATTTGCAACAATCTTTGAGGAGATCAACCTGAAGCCGCCAAAGCATTTTCATTATATTAATGTCCAAGGGTACCCTCCGATCAAATGTGTACTATACTGAACACTACCTGTGTATATCGAATGGCAATAAAAAGAAATTGATGACATGGTCAAGGGAGGAATGGTCACTGAAACAGACAGCCCATGGGGATTTCCGAATGTTATTGCACCAAAGAAAGGATTAGAAGCTGAAACCTTTGCTCCAAGAATGTGTACCGATTTTAGGAAGCTAAATGATATCACCAAAGGAGATGCCTTCCTGATATCAAGAATTGACGATACTTTCTCAAAGATACCAATCTGTGCGAGCCTCTATACAACCCTCAACATGACTAGTGGATATTATCAGATGGGACTTGACGAAGAATCACAGGAAATCGCTTCCTTTGTAACTCCGCAAGGTCACTGGAAATATTTACAAATACCATTTGGACTCAAGAATGCCCCAGCAAGCTTCCAGAAAATGATGACCAAGATATTCGGAGATCTCGTCAGAAAAACATTACTGGTATACATTGATAACATTATGATATTTACAGTAACATTTCCAGACCACATCAGGGCACTATGCAAAGTATTTAACCGAATGAGAACCGAAGGTCTTTATTTAAAACCAAAGAAGTGTACATTTGCTGTGGAAAAAGTTACGATGCTCAGGCACATTATTGACAAAGAAGGAATCCGAACCGATCCAGCCAAAGTGGAAGCCATTACCAAGTTCAAAAAACTTATAAACTAAACAGAGATGTGCATCTTTCTGGGACTAGCCTTGTACTACCATCGGTACATATGCAATTTTGCAAGCTTAGCTGAACCCCTATATGCGACCCTTACAAAAAGCTACAATTGGGTAGAAATTGATGAAGAACAAAGCGAACTCGAACAAGAAGCACTCAGCGCACTAAAGAAGGCCTTGGCAACTGCACCTGTATTGGTAAAACCAAACTGGATGAAGCTTTTTAAGTTTTACACCGATGCAAGTGCAATAGGAGTAGGAGCAATCCTTTCACAAGATGATATTAAGGGCCTAAAATGAGTAATCTGTTATGCAAGTAGAGGAACATGCAGTGCTAAGAAGAACTACGAATCAACCAAATTAGAGTGTCTTGCAGTTGTATGGGCAGTTAAGTGGTTTAGATATTACCTCATTGGATGACACTTCGAAGTCATCACAGATTATTCAGTGCTCAAATAGTTGTTCAACAGACCCGATCCAAGTGGAATGTATGCACGGTGGATCATGACACTTTAAGAATATGATTTCATGGTAAAATTCAGAAAAGAGAAGACAAATCAAAATGCCGATGCACTCAGCAGAATGCCATTATTGGATGCCCAAGGTGGGGCACAGCAATGAATGCAATACTGTACTATGATCTGGTAATTTAGTTAATGAGGAGAGAGATTAGAGAAGATATGGAGGATTGGACGAAGAACATTTTATTAACCACTGGTAGACAGTATGAAATTCAGAATAATTTATTATATCATAAAAAGGAAGGACACATTATTCCAGTAATTCAGGAGAAGGATGTATCAAACATTTTATCCTTAGCATATAATCATTCGTTATCTAGACATGTAGGCCAGAACAATACTTTATACCAACTTAGGAATTTGGCATAGTGGCCCGGAATGCAAGACGATATAACCAACTTTGTACAAAATTGCGACACATACCAAAAACGAGCAAGAGCAAAAGACATGCCCCAAGCTACTTCTGCAACCATCAAGGCTGAGCCATTTTCACACATTGGGATAGACGTCATGGGACCCATGCCAGTAACATTAATAGGAAAAAGATATATTATTTTAGCAGTAGATTTCTTTACAAAATATCCAGAGGCAATAGCAGTTGAGAACGTGGATGTGCAGACAGTAGCCAAGTTCCTACATACCGACATTATTTGTCGACACAGAGTACCAAAGGAAATAACCAGCGACCGAGGCATGGAGTTTTTGAATGAATTAATCAAGAAACTCGAGCAAACTTATCATATCAAGCATATCTGGACAACATCATACCACCCATAGGGAAACAGTCAAACCGAACGCACCAACCAGATGGTCAAGAATATTTTGGCAAAAATTATCAATCAAGAAGTAACATGAGACCATTATCTTGATAGTGCTCTTTTTGCAGTTTAAACCATTCACCAGGCATCAACAAAGTTCAGCCCCTTCGAGCTTGTGTATGGGAGACTACCAAACCGAGAATTCTACCACCCCGAAAAGGATAATGGAATGTATGACGATCATTTATGGGCTTACATCGCACAAGATATCAGCAGGTTACAATTAATCTGAAAGAAGGCATCCATGTTCATCGACAAGGTGCAGGAGAGATAATGAACGAACCAAAATAAGAAGGCAAATGCAACCCTCTTGCATATCGGAAATCAAGTCCTCATATATCAAAATATTGTAAAATCATCATGGTTGGCTAAATTACAACCGAAGTGGGAGGGACCATACTATATACAAGCTATAAAAGAAAGTACAATCTGGCTTAGGAGACTCAATGGTTCTATTCTTCCCACCTCAGTCCACCAGAGCAAAATCAAGATATATCATGTCGAACAGATGCAACCATAGAAAGGACGTAGAAAAAGCAATTAAAGAAGCACTGATAAGGAAACCAGACTCGATCAACCTAGTTCCCCTGGATGAAGAGAAAGACCCCAAAAAACTCCTCATTCTAATGCGACAGTATCATGAATGGCTATGCAATCAAAGCCGAGTTACCGATGTTACAATCAGGTTCCATCAAGAATGTGCTTGCTATCTCTGACGCCATTTACAGAAACAGGAGATGTCATTGTCAAAATTCGAAAAAGACATAGCTAACAGAACCTATATACTCTTTTTTGGATATAAATGGGTTTTATCTAGGTTCTATGGGAAAACCATCAATATCATCAAACTGACTTATGCAGAAATCGCTCAAATTCGTCAGGCCATTGAGAATGAAATTACTATACTTTTATCTAGTCTCAAGGACAAGACATTCCTAGTTGATCCCCCAGATGTGACGGCCGACCCTCAACTTGACTGATTTTCACGAATTTTGTACTACACTTGATTTAGGAGTTACCGTAACATCCTGTACCCTTCTATTTTTGGTTAGTGTTGTTTTTAGCAAGCAATCTCGCCACCAGCGACGAACATAGTTTTTAGTGACCAATCTCATTTTTATTGATGAACTATTATTTGCAGTTATTGAGTCATACTTGTAGCGAAGTCTTTATTATTTTGTTCATTCAGTTCTAGCAAATTTATATAAATACCCCCTCTATTTCTATCTAAATAAAATCAGTTTGTACAGAGTCTTGGAATATCTCAATATCAGTCATAGTAAAGCCTGAAGAGCACAGTACGAAGCTGTAGTAAGGATACGCAAAGGGAGATATCGCATCTGACACTCTGAGCATTCTCAATGAATGAACAAATGAATGACTGGTTATTAGTACATTTGTCACAATATCTACAAAACTAGCTTAACTGAATTTTTTGTTATATATCAGAGATATCCTAATGTTTATACTCTTACTTATCTAAAGATACTAAATAAGTTTATATGAAATAATGGTAAAAAGAAATAGAAGCTAAGAAAAAAAGAAAGTACTATTGGAAGAGTTTATTTTACAAAGCTAGCAGTAGAGAAAAGATATTATCTTCAAATGTTACTTTATATTATAAAAGGCTCAATATCATGGAAAGATCTTAGAACAGTAGATGATATTGTGACGGCCGACCCCCAACTTGACTGATTTTCACGAATTTGGTACTACGCTTGATTTAGGAGTTACCGTAACATCCTGTACCCTTCTATTTTTGGTTAGTGTCGTTTTTAGCGAGCAATCTCGCCACCAGCGACGAACGTAGTTTTTAGCGACTGATCTCATTTTTATCGACGAAATATTATTCGCAGTTATCGAGTCATACTTGTAGCGAAGTCTTTATTATTTTGTTCATTCAATTTGTATAAATACCCCCTCTATTTCTATCTGAATAAATCAGTTTGCACAGAGTCTTGGAATATCTCAATATCAGTCGTAGTAAAGCCTGAAGAGCACAGCAAGAAGCTGTAGTAAGGATACGCAAAGGGAGATATCGCGTCTGACACTCTGAGCATTCTCACTTGGTACATACGAACGAACGACCGGTTTTTAGTACATTTGCCACATCTTGGTGCCGACTGGCAGGAGAGTTATCGAAAGACCGACTCTCACATCCTCATTCAAGCAGGACCGAACTACCCCTTCAAGTAACGACAGCGCACCCATAGCGGAAGACAGCATCGTTCAAAACGGATCATCGAAGGACACCCCCGCTTTTTATACGAAGAAGATCACCAAACAGTTCCGGCTCCGAGGAAGAAGAATTCATTACACCCGACCCTTCCGACGGTGATTACAGTGAAACAAGAGAATCTATCGCCTCCCTTACAGTACACGACGGGTTATCATCTGACAATGAATCAGCTATCGATTTTGGCGACGACCTTCAAGCATTATTTGACGAATCATCCGACGACGAAACAGACGACGACGAAACAGAAAACAACACATACGAAATGACAGAAAGACCACCAACCTTCACTGGTTATGTACCAGCTGAATCAGTAATCAAGTTCATCGAAGATTTGCAGATTTACAATGCGATCCGACAGTTCAACAACATCGCAAAAGTAAACATTCTAGAAGCAGTTTTACGAGGACCCGCCAAGATCGCATATGACGCCGCAATACTTGCTACAGCTGCAAATGGAGGATTCAATAGAGGAGTAGGGGGAGCAAACGCAGAAGCCGATGCTCTAGTAACCTTTACCAACGCCATCGCATGGTTAAGAGCAACCTATCACACCGCTGACATACAACAAAGTATGAAGGATCAACTCGCATCAATGTACCAAGGGATAAACGAAAGCCCTCTCACCTTCCACACGAAGATACGACATGCAGTAGACCTCGCGGGATACCCGGCAGCCAACCAGGATCTCATCATAGAGCAATCCTTTATGAATGGACTTCATCGAGAAATCGCTCTCCAAGTACGCTCCAGCCCGGTTGGATTAAATCACGCACAAAAGGTGGATTACGCGCAGAGATATTGGGCTGCACGAAACCCGGGTCAAGACATAATGCAGCAGATTTTACCAAATAATCTCCAAGAAACACGAACCGTACCAGCAGTCGTACCCACCATTGCACCGGCAACAGTCAACTGGGGGGCAGCTTCACGGAAGGACCCAGCCATGGACGATCTCATTGAACAAATGAGCAAGATGACTGCGCATATATCGGACCTTAAAAAGCAGATCAATGCACAGCGACCAGTTCAACGATTTATGGCAAACCCAACCCCTGCAACAGGATCAAATGCATATCCGATCGGCAACTTAAGGTGCTTCAGGTGTAACCAAGATGGACATACATCAAGAGACTGCACTCAACCCGACATGAGAGTATGCAAGAGGTGTGGAGAAAAAGGGCACTACGCTGCAAGGTGCATGACGGAAACAAGCCGAATTGCCCAATCAAGAACTCAAGGACGAACCCAGATAAACGTTGTCACCTTTGAAGAAGAAGACTTCGATAGCGAAGATGAGTATAGCCAAATAGAAGCATTCCCGGCTACACAAGAAAAACGAAAACCCGGACGTCCCAAGAAGGCAGGATCTCCTTATACGACGAAAACTCCGCGGGTAGCACAACGAGCACAAGAGCGAGAATTCGATGGAGATGAACAAGATGAACTCTTTGAAGAAGAAGTGAACCGAATCATCCGAGAAGACACACCGATGTCTGAAGCACCCGCGAGTGAAGGAAACAAGGAACGCAAATTGCGAAAATCCAAGAAATATGGCCTAGATGTATGGAAAGAAATGGAGGACATGACCATCCCGGTCAAAATAGGACAACTCGCCGAATTCCCAACCTTCCGACAGCAAATCCGAAAAGGGATAAGTGATGCACAACCTGGGTACGAAGTAGTGGAGATCAATGCAACGCAACAATCGGAGGACAACGAACCGCAAAACTCATCGGCATACTCGCAATGTCAGATTGAGGAAATCACGATGCCATGCATTATCGATACAGGTGCTGGAGGATGCATTATCAGCAAGACGATGCTCGACCGACTCGG
>RBNK01001684.1:0-13954 GCA_003990785.1 Endogone sp. FLAS-F59071 | reverse complement strand
CGATTTTAAATAAACACTTACAGTAATCGCAGTTATAATTGCGTAGATGCTATGATTGCGTAGATCTCAGGTTGTCGAGCTGCAATTCGAGCGGCTCGGGGCTCATAACCTGTTGAAATTTGATCTTTGAATGTGTGTGTTTTTGGAGTAAAGAGCGCACTGGCTAATGAAGCCAATATGCGTGTATTTATTAATGCTAAATTATGATTGGTCGATACAAACAAAGATCGTCTCAGCCACAATTGAGTGACGTATGATCGATCGTTGATGCATCGATCATTGATAGAAGAGATATAATAAGCTAATAATTACAACATAATATATTGCATTATATTTAAAGATAATGATTAGAAACATATCTTATCATAATCTTTTTTTTTTTTTAAGAAAAATAGTCATTATTATCTTAATATACTCAATAATGCTAGAAAAAATATATTAAAAAAGTGCAAGTATAGTTTTCCAAATAACAAAGTGAAACTCTATGAGTTTCTGTTAACATTTAATCTTGTTAAATTAGCAGATTATCTCATTTGGATATCTTATTAAAAGTTTAATATCTTGACAAAATTAGAGAGAGTGAATTTTTCATAATCTATAAAGCAATAGTAAATTTAAATTAGGAAAATAAGAGAGTAGTTGTACTGAAGATAATGAAAGCTTCTAGTCCTTTAAAGTATCAACTTTATAATAAAGTATTGAAAAGTGATTATATCTATTTTACATATTCTGCTATTTAATTCTGCTATTAATGGAGCCCTAAATATATTTTATTATTACATTAGGAAACTATTTTTAGTTTATAGTCTATGACTAGCATCTATGCTCGTAGGTTGTTTGTAGGCTGTTTACAGGCTGTTCTAGCCAGTTTGTGGTTTGTGATATTGTTCTAGAAGTATTTGTAGTTTGCAATATTGTTTTAGCAGAGTTCTAGGGTAGTTCACAGCTGTTTACTAATAATAATTTGTAGTTTATAACTAGCATCTATTGTTGAAATTTGATCTTCGAATGTGTGTTTGGAGTAAAGAGCACACTGGCTTATGAAGCCAATATACGTGTATTTATTAATGCTAAATTATGATTGGTCAATACAAACAAAGATTATCTAAGCCATGATTGAGTGATATAATGATCGATCATTGATAGGAGAGATATAATAAGCTAATAATTTCAACACTCCCCCTGCTTGATATATCTCAATAAAAATAAATAAATAAAAAAAAGATAAAAGAATAAAAATAAAATGTTCAACTGTACGTCATGAATAGCATTCATAAAGTACATTTACTGCAAATAATTATATATAAAATACTACTTGAGTGATAAGAATGATATGGTAAAGGAAATTGAAATTTTAAAAAAAAGTTAGTTATGTAAGCCCATTTTTGCGATCAACATTTCAAGTCTTGGTTGCACAAGTGGCTTAGTTAATGCATCAGTAATCATTTCATCTATTGCTATATAAACAATATCTATCACCTTTGATTCAACTTTCTCTCGAATAAAGTGGTGCTGAATGTCGATATGCTTTGATCAAGCATGATTAATTGGATTTTTGGCGAGTGTGATTGCTGATTAGTTATCTTCAAATAAGGTTGTTGCACAATTCGGCAAATATCCTAGCTTATCCAATAGGGTACATAGCCAAATGACTTCTTTCGTCGCATATGCTAATGCCATATATTCTGCCTCAGTTGTTGATAGAGCAATGGTTGGTTGGCATTTGCTTGACCAGCTGATGGCTCCTCCTGATAGGTTGAAAATATATTCCGTGGTTGATTGTCATATGTTAATGTCTCCTCCCCAGTTGGCATTGCTAAAACTGATCAGTCTTAGATCCTGATTGCATCCAAGGCACAGCTTATAATTAGCTGTTCCTTTAATGTATCTTAATAATCGTTTGAGGGCATAGTGATGTTCTTGTATTGGATTGGCCGAAAATTGACTGATGATACTGATAGCAGCAGCTAGATCAGGTCTCGTCCCAATCATCAGGTATATTATACTACCGATCATTTGTCTGAATAGACTTTGATCTGTGGATTTTCCCCCTTCAGCTTTGAGTTAAATGGATAGATCAAGGGGTGTACTAATTGGCTTGGCATCTGTCATATTAAACCTTATAATGATTTGATTGGCGAAGTGACTTTGATCAATTGTGATCGTGTGTGTTTTTCGATTATGCATGACTCAAATACCCAAAAAATGTTTAATTTTGCCACAGTCCATCATATTGAATGCATTGCTAAGTTCCGCCTTGAATTTGTTCATCGTTTCCATCGAATCAGCTAGAATTAGTAGATCGTCGACATATATGGCAATAATTATCAGCGATTGATCTTCTTGTCTCCTTCTTAGATAAATGCTGTAATCTGATTGTAGTCTTGTAAAATTTGATTGGCTGAGGTAGTTGTCAATCTTCTGATTCCACATACGAGGTGATTGTTTTAGTCTATACAATGATCGATTGAGCTTACACACAGCTCTTGGTGACAGCTCCGATTGGTCGATTCCTTCAGGTACCATCATATAGATCTCTTTATCAAGATCGCCATTCAGGAATGCAGTTTTTATATCCATTTGGTGAATTTCTAAGTTTAGGGTTGCTCCGATCGATAAAAGTGCTCTGATCGACATGAATTTTGCCACAGGAGCAAATGTTTCATCGTAATCAATTCCTTGCTGTTGTGAATATCCCTTGGCCACTAATCTCGCTTTGTACCTGGCAACCGATCTATCAGTGTTGAGTTTCTTTTTAAATACTCATCTGCATCCAATCAGTTTGCGTCCCACAGGTACCTCAGGTACAATCATCTACGTGTTATTATTCTTAAGTGATTTAAGCTCTTGATTGATCACTTCCTTCCAAAGCTTTGCGTCAGGCAGAGAAATTGCCTCCTTATAGGTCATTAGGTCATCGGTTGATTTAATTAAATTAGCTTCTGACATCTGATCTTGCCAAATTTGTAGAGCTTCAGTGTCGATCAATTGTTTGATTGGCTCCCAGGTGTTGTCGTCATCATCATAGCCTAGCTATTTAACCAGATATTCTCTTTTTTCATCAATCTTGCATTCTCCGATGATCGCTTCAATGACATATTCTCGATCTTCTAGATTGACGATTGTTGGGGATTTTAATATAATAGATTCATCAAATGTGACGTTGTGGCTGATCTCTATCCTCCTATTGGTTGGATCCTAGAGTCTGTATGCTTTCTTTTCGTCATAATAGCCAATCATTTTAAGCTTTTTGGATCAGGGCGTTAGTTTCAACCTTTTTCCCTTGCGAATATGCATATACGCGTCAGCCCATATGATGCGCAAGTTACTGATATCAGGCTTGTGACCGTACCATAATTCAAATAGTGAAGCACTCTCCTTATTGGCTCACGTTGGCAATCGGTTGCGTAAATATATAGCACTTGCAGCAAGTTCCACCCAAAGTTTGTCAGGTATGCTGGCAGTAATTTTAACTGCTCGGATTGACTCCATCAATGTCCGGTTATATCGTTTGGCTACACCGTTTTGTTGTGGCATGTCCGGCGTCATCATTTCATGATGAATTCTGTTTTTGATTAAAAATTCGCACATCTCAGTATTTACATACTCTCCTCCTCCATCTGATTAGAGAATCTTAAGTTTTCGGCCTGATTATGTCTCAGCGAATGCCTTGAATGTCTGGAATCGATCAAATGTATCACTTTTGTTATTAATAAAATATGTTGTGATGTAGCAAGTGGCATCATCAATGAATGTTAATATATATTTCGCTCCATTGACTGATGGCGTGGGCATCGGCCTATACAGATCTATGTGCACCCTTCCGATAGGCTCCATCGATCGATTTTTCGCATGTCCGAATAGCTTGCAGTGCGACTTCATGTATTCACACCCGGCGCATATTTTGATTTATCCAGTTGACAGCTGCACATCTCTGAGCCCTATGACAAATTTATTGATTGATTATAGAGTATTTCAGCCCAGATGGCCTAGTCAGTGATGCCATAATATATAGTTATCAATCTTGGAATCGGCGATGTTTGCTTCTAGCTCTAGCTCTGGTAATGTCAATAAATAAAATAGGTTGCCATTGGCTTGTCCAATTTTAATTTCCTCATAATCCATGCCAATTTTAATTACTGATCCGTCGCTCTTGAAGGTTATGTCATTTCCGTCACATGTCAATGCCCATACAGATATTAAATTTCTGATGATCTCTGGTACATATAAGACGTCTCGTAATTTCAGCTCATCATCGAGCTCAATTGTCCCAACATGCATCGCACATAATTTCTCGTTCCCTGCATACGTGACCAAGCCGTCATGCTCAGCCACCGTCTCGAAAATCTCCAATTGGTTGAACATATGTTGCATGGCACCCGAATCGATGATAGCACCAATCGCCAGATTTGATTCGACTCTTGGTTTAGTCTTTTCTTTTTCTTTTTCTATTTTTACCCAATCGTTGAATTTGTTGTATTGAAATATTCTATGTTCTCCCTCACAGACGTAACATTTCCAAGGGTATCCCCAAAAATTCCCGCCTTGATTAGCTCTGCAATTGCTGCCTTGGTCGCCTCTGTCATTATAACCTCCTTGATTGTTTCCGTTATCGTTGTTGTAGCCTCGGCTTCGTCTGGCACTTCCGCCTCGATTGTTGTGACTGCCGCCTCAGTAGCCGCCTCAGTCGCCACCTCAATAGCTGCCTCGGTCTGTCGTATGGGCTTCGTTGCACCTTTGTTTATTATCCAGGTCAAACCTGATACATACGAGTTGTAAAGCCTCTAGCATTGTTGGCATATTCTCCCGCGCAAGTATTAATTCCCAGTACCTGGGGCTTAGACCCTGGAGATATTGTGGTATAGCTTCTGTGTCGGTCATATCTTTGATTTGCGCTATAATCCGGTTGAACGTGTCATTATAATCTTTGATCAATCTCTTTTACTTCATCATCGCAAGCTTATTGCACATTTGTAACAATTGTTCCATTGGTGCATATTTTTAGGTTATAGCCTCTTTAAGCTCATTCCATGAATCAAATTCTCCTGATGTGTTCACATGCCTTCATAACTACATTCTAGTGTTGCCTATAATTTTACTGATCGCTGTGTTGACTTTCTCCTTTTATACTGATAGATTGGCACTGGTGATAAATTGCTCTATAGCATCAAAGTAATCGAACAATCTGAGTGCACCACCTGAACTATCGAATTTGTTGATTGATCTTAGGTACTCCTTTGCCAGATCGTTAAGCTTTGTTGATGTTGTTGGTGATGGTGATAGTGATTGTGGCATGTTGCCTTCTGTAGCTGCGTTCTGATTAGTTGGCGCGCTAGGTGATGCATTTGTTTTATTGATTTTTGCCATCAATTTGCCCATTAGGGTTGTCAGCATATCTAATTTATCTTCCTGATTTCTGATCATTATAGCCATCTGTTCCTATCGATTGAGGATAAATGCTATATTGCTCTGATGGTTACTATCCAATCCTTTATCATCGTCATCAGGGGGTTGATATCTGTTGTCTGTTTTTGATTTAGACCACAATCTTGATGATCTTATTACTGACGACGATGATGTGTATAGATTGTCCATTTCGTTGTCATTAAATGCTATGTCGTTATGTGTTGTTTATTGCATTGCTTTATCGCAGTATCATTTGTTGCGTTGTTTATCACATTGTTTGATGCATTGTTTACAATTTTAAATAAACACTTACTGTAATTGCAGTTGTAACTGCTATGATTGCATAGATAATTGCATAGATCTCAGGTTGTCGAGCTGCAATTTGAGCAGCTCGGGGCTCATAACCTGTTGAAATTTGATCTTCGAATGTGTGTTTGGAGTAAAGAGCACACTGGCTTATAAAGCTAATATGCATGTATTTATTAATGCTAAATTATGATTGGTCGATACAAACAAAGATCGTCTAAGCCACAATTGAGTAACGTATCGATCGATCATTGATGGGAGAGATATAATAAGCTAATAATTTCAACATCTATGTCTATAGCTATTTTATTTGTAGCTCTTAGTAAAATAGTTTGCAGCTCTTAGTAAAATAGTTTGTAGATTAATTAACTATTTTTCTGATATACTATTTCAATGCTAATTGGGTAATAAAACCACTATCTAACTGTGTAACCTTACTTTATATAGCTTATCATTTATGTTGTATTTAAAAATTGCATCACTGTAGCTTTCTTTTCAAAGCTTTTATGTTGATCTCATTCAAAAGGAGCCCTTACACCACAAAAGTCATTGGATTTTTATTACTGACTAGAGGATTTTTACATGACCACACCCACAATAATAGTATCCTTAAAATAGTGAATTTTCAGTTAACCTTTTTAACATGCAATATATCAGTTTGTTCCATTAAAAATAATTACTGAAAGGAAGAAGAGCATTATAGCTAATGTACGCGCAATTTGTAATTCTCCTTTCTTTCAAGAGCATGAGTACAAGATGGCTGATGCAAAAGCTGAACCGTAATCAATACTACCCTCAATGAACAAATGGATCACCAAAGTTGTTTAATTAAGATTAAGAGAAAACAAAGCTTTTGTTCACAAAAAGACTCTTATGAAATGATTATCAAAGCAATTATTTATACAAATAAGCTGGGGTTAATTCCCATTGAAAATGTCAAAGCCATTCTGGCGTTCGGAAAAACTAATTGGGGTTCCAAATCTGTAAAATTTTCAAATTCGGGCTCGAATCAACGGTTTACCGAGTAGGCAGGGGTTCAATTCCCCGATGCGGAAAACTTTTTTTTCTTGTGGTAAATACTACAAAGGACAAGGTGAGCCTATCTTTTTTAGCCTGATTATTAGGAAAGAATAGAAGATAAAAAAATCTCCCCCCTTCCTCAAAGTTGATCTTCCACTCACAATGCGTGGTCAATGGATAAATGCCCTCGCGCCCCAGTTCACATCATCGTTCACACCACTGATTATTACATGGAAAGTAAAAGCATGTTTTGAAGGGTCTAGCATATAGTTGTAAGATGCAAAAAAATTGATAGTAGCTTGTTAGTGGCTTGCCATTGAAACTTTTCTATTTAAAAGTGCCAAAAGTGCAGTGGGTCAGCGCCACCGTGGAGATGAGTAGAGAGAGAGAGATAGGTAGAGAGAGATGAGTAGAGAGAAATGAAAGATGAGGCAGAAAAGATGGACCACCTTTGGGTTTCCCACTGTTACTATTTAACCTAGTGTGATTCGACTTTTCTTACCAAAAATTGCTTTAAGCGCGTTCTCTCCCAGTCGAGCATATGGTATTTTACCATTGCTTCTCCGTGATGATATTCAAATTCGTATGCCTGCACTCCTAAAATGCTATTGATAAACACTAGACTTGACTGATCTATGGCAGGATTGTTTGGCAGCCCCTTTTGCGCGTGCATTTGCGGCGACCTACGTCAAATCTGGCAAATCGTCAGAACATACCATCCTTTGTATGTTTGGTTTGAGACGAACGCCAAGAACAACGGACGAAGCAACGTGTGGATCTCGTGTTGTCCCACTTCCACCGCCTATTAGCCAGCCCTTTTTCAGGGAATCCTCTGTCGACTGCATACATAACTCTAGAAAGCATCTACCATCACCATCGCCTTAGAGCCCTTCATCCTACTTGCCGTTCTCGGTTTCCATGAGCAAAGTACCATCCTTAACTCCTTGTCTCGGCTACAAGCACAAAATCCGGCACCCCTGTTCTATCGCCACAACCCCCCTGCTCCCCGGCATTCGCCCCCCTGACTCTGGTATCGTCTTTACCGCTCACGGCCCCCACGCACGACGCATTGCCAACTGGTTCGCCCACCAAGGCCGCAAGATTACAACCGACGTCTGCGCCGGTGCTGGTCTCGTCTGCTCGTCGCTGTACCTGGAGATTATGCGGCAGACAATAAAGTCCGAGGGTCAGGATACTGTTCCTCCTCCTCCTCCCTCCGCCTCGGAGGCACCGCTTAGCCACATAGATCAGCTCGCGTGGATACGCGTCAAGTACGACCCGCGTTCGATTAGCGCACGAATCTATGTGACGACTGTGGCGCTGGAGCAGGCACTGATGCAATTGGGGGCGAGAGACGATCCGGTGAAGCACGAGGTACGAGCACACGTAATGGATTTTCTACGGTTCGTGTGGGCGAGCCAGGGGGATTTCCAGGACTGGGCGCTGCAGTGGGTGTTTCCAATATATACACCGCCGCTTGCGGAGGGGGAGGAGGTAGCGGTACCAGATTTCCTGAAGAACGTGCCAAGTTTCGCGGTGCTAGCGCAGAAAATGATTCCAAGTATTGTGTATCGATTCTCAGGTACGAAGGGAGTTACATCAACATATTGTCGGTCAATTGTGATGGTAGAATATTGTCTAATGTCATTTAAGGATTCATATAGATGAAGCCCGTGTGCTATCAACCGAAGATGGTAAACACCTCTGATGATCTCTTCGATTAGACCTCACAAATCGGTTCAATATCATAGCCCTCACGATCGCCTTTTCTTTTCAACAAGCTGATGGTCCGACTAACGAGACCCTCCCCGATGTCGACCTCCTCACCTCGACTCCTTCCCAGAATCTACTCTCCGCTCGCCTCATCATCATTCTTCTCTGCGGCCTCAGCGAGATTCCCGTCACGACGCGAGACATCAAATCCCTTACGATTGTCGAATCGATTCTCAACACCCTGGATGTCTGTCTGACGAGCCTAGAGAGCAAAGGCGGAATTCTCTTTGGGATTGTTGCCGCGTTTGTTGTCCAGCCCGACTCCGTCCATCCACTACTGGACTGGACCGCGTCCGTCGCGGCGCCGCAAATGGCGCCTGCGTGCCTCCGGATTCTCTGTTCTCTCCACAGCCTTTGTCGCGTGCTCGAAATCGAAGGTATGTGCCAGCACATGGCCGCGCTCGCGAGCGCGGCGTTTGCACGGATTGCACTCGTCGTAAGGAAACTGGCGTGGCACCAGTTCACGACTGTGGTGATGCCGCTGGCAAGATTCGCGGCCGGGCTGGGACCTGCAGAAGGTAAACCCGGGCAGGAGCTGATCGACGCGTGCCTTGAGGCCGGGCAGAATTACCTGAGCAAAATACGGGGCGAACTCGACATGGCCAACGCTAAGACGATAAAAAACCGCAAGTTAGCATACCGATCACCACAAGTGGCTTGTACGCAAATACGGGTACTGATGCACATACTGCGGGAACTAGGGCAGCGATACCTTGAAAACAGCAATCAGTTGAGGTTTCTACAGGATCAGCTCGCCAGGATCGAGGAATCGGATGTATTTCCTGCTGCCCAGTACCTCAAACTTGGCGAACGCCGCCGATTTGTCGATTTGCCGTTCGGGCCGACCTTAAAGGCAATTGAGAGCAGTGCGCTGATCGGCAATTGGAGGTCGCGGTTTGGCCCCTCACCACGCGGAAAGAGAGATAAAGTTCATGAGCTCGCGACGGGCGACCGCGGCGTGTTCAAGGCGGTAATAGGGATGAGCGACATCGAGCTGGATGCGCTAGCGAGCGAGATCTTACAGGCAACGAGGATATATCAGGAGCCATCCAGGATAATGGAGAGAAGTAACGAGGACGAGGACGAGTTCGTGGACGAAATCATTACCGACTGCTACGAATCCATCTTTCGGACCATCCAGTCCATTCCCGAAATAGATCCAGCTTATACCAAGAATGCGGTGCAGTGGATTCCGATTGAAGATTTGACCTCTGGCGAGTTAGAAGCAGATTTAACGTCATCACTGACGACGGGAAAATCATCAGAATCACGACCGAAGACCAATTGTGTTCTATGCTAGACATGTTGCCTTTTTTTTTTTTTTTTTTTTTTTTTTTTTTTTTTTTTAAAAAAAGGTTATCACCCTATAAATAGACTACATTGACGTGAAGGTCACACTCGCTCAAAGTAGTATACAAGTTCTCAGAACGTGTAAAAACCTGCTAAGTATTATTGTAAATTGCTCGGATAGAACTGCATTTGAGATTTGAGGGGCGGGGATGTATTTTTCCCATGACTAAGGCCAGAGATATGATATAATCCCCATGTACCCGTTCTTGTGCAATACAGCACAATACAGCATTCAGTATAATAGTACACAGTAAGATAACATTAGGTTTCTACATCTAAAATAATGATGGCAATACATAAACCAAGGTTTCTTGGTTTAGGAAATTAACATAATATTTTTGGTATTAGGAGTCGAAAGGAAGGAAGAAACCATGGTAGCCAAATAGGTCATGAATATTGTTACTTAAACCGTTCGTAACTTTCTGGCATGGTGCAAAATGTCGGGTATGGAGGCGCCCAATCATGAAAAAACTTAGACCTCCAGCAGCCCCTCCGACGCGCTTGTCTCTGCCTCCGCCCTCGCCCTCTCATCCCTCTCTTTCCCCCTCACCACCCATTTCTTGAGTATCGACACCTCGATCGATCCGCAAATGAGCTGCTCGACATGATACATGAGCAGTGGGGTAGACAACACACCGATCAAGCCCGGATCTCCGCCACTGTATAGCACGTTGATAAGCGGCACGCCCATCGCGACGGTTTTTGTAGCGCCGCAATACATGATTGCGACGGTGTCCTCGCGCGAAAACCTCCATCTCGAGATCCACAATGGCCCGTGCGGGACGGGGAGGCGGGCGAGGAAAAGGCATAAGAGGGAGAATCCAATGTAGAGAAACAGATTGATGATGAGGATAGCGATGATGTCTGTGGCATGAATCATGGCAAAGGAGTTTGAGGTGAAGGTGTCGCAGAAAACGGACCATACGAGCAGGAGAAGGCAGAGAGAGTTGATGTCGCTGAGGCGAAGTCGGGCACGCCACTTTGCGATCGTGTCGGGCCAGATGGACTGAATAATCTGCCCAATCACCAATGGGGCCAGAATCGTCGCACCGAGGTTCTCCAGGACGGAGAGGTAGTCGAGCTGGGCGCCGCTGGAATTTTGGCCCACGTCTGCGTTGCGCAAAAAGAGGTAGACGAGAGCTGGGGACACGAAGATGCCGAGCACGTTGCCCAGGGCAGCGTTCATCAGCGCGGCAGCCTCGTTACCCCCTGCGTTGCGGGTCATGACGACATTGGACGACACCGTAGTAGGGGTCGATGCGGCGATGACAATACCCGAGAGCAGCGTGGACTCAATGGGAAGCCGCGCAGCCTCGAAAACGAATACAAGCCCGTAGACAAAGAACGGAAATATCACCAAACTAACCACTTGCACGAGCAGGTGTAATCTGACGCGGATAATCTCGTGCGCCAACTGCCGTGTTCTGAGGGACATGCCACTGATGAGAAAGATGACGCAGACGGCACCCCACTTAATAGACCATTCAGCACGAATAGGGCCACCCTTTTTGCCAACGAAGGGGAATGCGTAGGCAATACCTATAGCAAATCCAAGACCGAGAAGGAACCAGTACTTGTAGAGCTGGTCGGCGAGAAACCTGAGGCGTGGGTGGCGTGGCGGTAGGGGTATCTCGTGCCACGTGCCACGTGGTTGAAAAATTTAAAGAAATCTTCATGATTATATAACATCCTAATTAGGACTAATTACCAGAAATATCTGTCTCTTCTCTTCTTTACAGCAGTTATTTTTGAAAATTGCCAACCCTCGCGTCATAATGTCATAATGTTTCCTAGGTTGGGCTTATGTTTGGAAAACTCAATTCATCCGATACTTCACATCTTATTTGGGAATAGAATACAGATACATACACTCTAGAGAGTCTAATAGATACAAGCCCATCGTTATCTTGCATATAGAAACTGACAAGTATCATATAGTTTAGATTACTTCAATGTAAATTACAAAAAAAAATATATGTAAATTATAAAATAAGCGTGTATATAAGAATTAAGTGTTAAGTCGTCTATTAGCCATCAACGCTTTTGAGGGCGGGTTTCTGCCCATACACGTATGGCATCTTTCCCCAGGTCCTCTGCTCTGGAAACTCTGCCAACGCCTGCGATACCAACAGTTCGAATTCGTCTTCGCTCCAATCCGTTTGCGCCGTAAGTCTAGTCTTCATCGCCAACATTTGCAACTGCCAACCGTACGCGAGGGCATCGCCGATTTTTCCATTCCATCCGTACGATAGCATGATGTCGTCCCTTTGAACGTTCTCCAAGAAATTGGCAAATCGATCGAGGCGTTCGGAACCAAATACCTGGACTTCTTTGAGTTTACCGACTGTTTTGGGTTTGACGTCAAGAAGCAATAATAAGTGAGTATCTCCATAGCTGTCAAGCAGTTCTCTATTATATATATAATTATATACATATTATAATTATATGAAATACTCACGCTCTGCGAGTATTTGTTTGGAACGCGGCCCTGGTCGATGCAATTCAAAATCATACTCGAAACATTCAATCCATCCTCCGGGCTTTGTGACACGGACAAGCTCATTGAAAACATTTTCCCACTCTTTCCGAGTGAACGATAGAGTCAGAAATCTAGAGAAATACATAAATGGTAATGGCGACAAGCGAGCGCGTAATTCGTTTTTTTTTTTTAAAAAAAAAAAAAAAAAAAAAAAAAAAAAAAAAAAAAAAAAAAAAAAAAAAAAATTATAAAAAGTTAAGAAGCTACCAAAAAGAAGGGGAAAAAAAATATATATAGGAAAGGAGATTGCTCCATTACCTTTGGTAGACATAGTCGAACGTATTGTCCGGGAACGGTAAGACCTTCCGAGTATCCGCTAAGACAAAGTTGCAATTGGACAGATTTGTCGACTTGGGAAAGAGCCTGGAGATGTCAGTACCCGTGAACTGGGAGAACGGGTAATCTCTTGCCATCTCTAGCGTCCATTTCCCCACTCCACATCCAGCATCCAGCACCTTGATACCCTTCTGGAGCCCCTCCTCCACTGGGGCCTGGAAGTTGCCATGTACAAGATCCCTGTTGAAAAAGCAAAGAAGTTAACTCAATTCAACTTGATTGGCGTTCCTACATAGTGAGGCCTAAAGGCAACGCGAAAGAAAGGGCAGAACTTTACCGGACAAGACTGTGCAAAAGATCCATGCGGTCGCCAGCCGCCGAGATCGTATACTTCACCAGATATTTGGATTTCACATTGCCCATCGAGCCGGTAGTTCCTCGTGCTTCGCTTTCGAGAGGAAAGGAAGCTTGGGTTGACAAGCATTAGTTATATTTTAGGTAGAGTTATATTTTAGGTAAACTGGTACACGATGCACTTACCTATTTGCGTAACAAAAAGGCCCCTTTTCTTGTAGCTTAACCGGGATTCGCATTTCTCTTTAGCTATATGCGACAAATTCTAGACCTCTGCTGTATTTGGAGTCTAGTATTACATATTAAGTTATTACTATAATTAATTGATATAAAACAAATATTTTCAGTTCGTAGTATATGGCTAGCATCCGTGCTTGTGGCTGTTTTTTCGTAGCTCTGTTCACGAACCATTTAAAAGTTTTCCTGATACTAGGCAATAGGACATAGCAATTTTTTTTACATCTTGATACGACGGATCAATCTCATTAGACATAACGGCATAACCGAAACATTTAACGGCGTCCGGCCGCCATCAAGAACACATTAGCTGGCTTGTGCAACTGTAGTGGCTCCCAGTTCGAATATTCCACAGGGGAACGATCCTGTTTCCGCATTTGGTGTCCCGAGTCATAGATCTAGACCCAAACTCTGAAAACTTGAAAATATTGCCCAAATAGATCACTAATAAACTTTGCCAATACCTTATTGTGAGAGGATATTGATCTGTATTATCAATATTTCGGTTGCCTGTATTTGATTTGATTTGATTTGATTTGATTTGATTTGATTTTTTTTCTTTTTTCTTTTTTTTTTTTTCTTTTTTTTTTTTTTTTTTTTTTTTTTTTTTTTTTTTTTTTTTTTTTTTTTTTTTTTTTTTTTTTTTTTTTTTTTTTTTTTTTTTTTTTTTTTTTTTTTTTTTTTTTTTTTTTT
>RBNK01001683.1:0-13965 GCA_003990785.1 Endogone sp. FLAS-F59071 | reverse complement strand
TGTACCTAAGGTGCCTGTAGGATGCAAGCTAATTAGATGTAGATGGGTATTTAAAAAGAAGCTCAACACTGATGGATCAGTTGCCAGGTACAAGGCAAGATTAGTTGCCAAGGGATATTCACAACAGTAAAGAATTGATTACGATGAAACATTTGCTCCCATAGCAAAATTCACATCGATCAAGGCACTTTTATCAATCGGTACAGTCCTAAACTTAGAAATTCACCAAATAGATGTAAAAACTGCATTCCTGAATAGCGATCTTGATGAGGAGATCTACATGATGGTATCTGAAGGAATTGACCAATCGGAGCTATCACCAAGAGCTGTGTGTAAGCTCAATCAATTATTGTATGGACTAAAGCAATCACCTCGTATGTGGAATCAGAAGATTGACAACTACCTCAACCAATCAAATTTTACAAAACTACAATCAGATCACAGCATTTATCTAAGAAGAAGACAAGATGATCAATTGTTAATAATTATTGCCATATATATTGACGATCTACTAATTCTGGCTGATTTGATAGAAATGATGAACAAATTCAAGGTGGAGCTTAGCAATATATTTGATATGATGGACTGTGGCGAAATTAAACATTTTCTGGGTATTCAAGTCATTCGCGATCGAAAAACACACACAATCACAATTGATTAAAGTCACTTCGCCAATCAAATCATTATAAGGTTTAATATGACGGATGCCAAGCCAATCAGTACACCCCTTGATCCATCTATTCAACTCAAAGCTGAAGGGGGAAAATCTGCAGACCAAAATCTATTCAGACAAATGATCAGTAGCATAATATACCTGATGATCGGGACAAGATCTGATTTAGCTGCTGCTGTTAGCATCATTAGTCAATTTTTGGCCAATCCAATACAAGAACATTACTATGCCCTCAAATGATTATTAAGATATATTAAAGGAATAGCCAATTATAAGCTGTGCCTTGGATGCAATCAGGATCTAAGACTGATCGGTTTCAGTGATGCCAACTGGGAAGGAGATATTAATACACGATGATCAACCATGGGCTATATTTTCAACCTATCAGGGGGAGCCATCAGCTGGTCAAGCAAGTGCCAACCAACTGTTGCCCTATCAACAACTGAAGCAGAATATATGACATTAGCACATGTGATGAAAGAAGCCATTTGGCTATGCACCCTATTGGATGAGCTAGGATATTTACAGAATTGTACAACAACCTTATTTGAAGACAACTAATCAGCAATTGTCCTCACCAAAAACCCAATTAATTATGTTCGATCAAAGCATATTGTGACGGAACATTTTGTGATGACATACAATTTGATTATATGAGATCATAGTCATGTGACTTGTAACATTGCTGAGACTTGTAACATTGCTGAGACTTGTAACGTTGCTGAGATCCGCAATCACACTATAACATAAAATAGTATTTTGATCTAATATATTATTTCATCACCCAATTATATTATAACCTGATATATCATTTATTATATCTTAGCCAATCAATTTGTGCCTTATATTTAGCCGAGCCAATCAGAAATTTAAGTAGTAACCTGGGTAGCTGCCTCTATAGCACCTTGTAATTTCTTATAAATACCCTGCTCGCAATTATCAATAAAATTCAGACTGCAACAAGCTAAGGAAGCTTACAACAGACAACCCAAGGGATACTGAAGTCTTACTCAAGGAGTAAGCAATTGGATAGTTTTGAGATTCTAACAGATACACTTCATTCGATCGATCATACTTAATTCTTGCTAGTTAACACCTACATTGACACCCTTCTTAAGACACTACCGCATAAACTGCTAAGATCCCTGAAATGTATTTTCTGTACTTGCTCAATTCTGAGTATCTCGCCGTTAATATATTTTAGTCCATCACAATTGGTGCCGACTGGCAGGAAATCAATTGACACCTCGACCAATTTGTTACCTATATTGCATAACCGAACTTGCCGAAACCCATAGTGGAAGACAAAAGCAAGAACAGCACTACCACTGCCACTGCCTACATTACTACAACTACCTAGGAGAAGACCTCAAGAAGACGAAGAAACCATGACAGACAGACTACCTACCTTTTATGGATATATTAAGGAATATGTTCGAGAATTCCTAGATGATTTGGAAAGCTACTTTGCAGCCAAAGGAACAGTCAGCACTTGATAGTTGCCCATCCTGGCCGCCCAACTGAGAGGACCTGCAAGAGAAGCCTACTGTGTGGCTCTAACAGATACAGCAGCCACTGGACTAGGAGGATTACTCCTCGCAGCCACAGCAGCAGCTGGAAATAACCCTCCCGCCACAACATTAGCTACCACTCATTGGGATGTTACAAGAACCTGGTTAGAAGAGAAGTACTTTACCGAACAGAAGCAAGAATTAATCAAGGAACAGCTATTCAACATGAAGATATCAATCAACCAGTGCCCAGAAGATTGGGTTACTACCATCAATCAGTACATACAACTCTGTGGAGAAACTAGCCAGGTTGTACGAGAAATGGTGTTCATGAACGGCTTACCTGCAGATCTCCAACGCCATATCAAGAGGTTTGGTCTTCGAAGTATGGAAGAGAAAGTCAGGATGGTACAGGCCTTTTGGGACACCGAAGTAGGACACTCAGCATCCCTATATGACAAGTTACCACAAGACTTATGTAGAAAATTCAGCACTAGAATACCTGTAGTCCAAATGGTATCCGCATCAGCCAAACCACCTGAGGAGGACACTATTAAACCGACAGTTATGGCAAAAACAGGAAAAACGACTTATGAGGACGAAATGGAGAAGATTACCAAGATGTTCTCAGAGATGACAGCACATATAGCTGACCTTGAAGCCAAGGTGATCCGCCAGAACAGGCAACCGAGAGGAACCTTTATCACCGAAGAACACAACAAAACTGAGATAAATTGCTTTCTCTGCGGAAGACATAGTCACTTTACCAAGGATTGCCGAACTAGGAGTTGGAAGGAAGGATGAGAGAAAGAGAAAGCAAAGAAGGCCAACTATGCTAATGTGGTGTAAGAAATTGAAGAAGATGATGAAGAATTTAGCGAAGAATACCTAGAGGCCTACCCTGTCGAAGCAGTCAGCTGCACTACCAATAGGAAGACTCCCTACCCAAGAAAGAAGCTGATCCAGGAACCTGAGGTTGTCATCAAGAAGCCTAAGAAGCTAACACAAAGACAACAGTTGAATAAAGATCAATGGGACAAAGCCTTCAAACAAATAATGCAACCTGGCGAGACAGTTACTTCGACCACCGGAGATGAAGAAATGATGGATCAGGAAGAAAATAAGGAGAAAAAGCCTAGGAAGGTTAAAGAATTCGAGTACGACCCATGGAAGGATATTGCTAGTCAGAAGGCAAACATTACCTTCAAACAACTCTTCCAGATTGCACCATCAACAAAGTAAAAGGTGAAAACTCAGATTACGGAAACCAAACTGACTATTCGATTTGAGGAAGTTAACACCGCTGAAGAACAAGAAGAGCGAACCTATACCTCATCCGCCTATGCACAATACAACATTAGAGGATTAGCATGCTCAGTTATTATCGACACTGGAGCAGGAGTCAGCATCATCACCAAGCATTTCCTAGACCACTTAGGATGGGATATTGACGAACCCACTACCTCTACCTTGGTCATCACAAGTGGAAAAAGCAGCATACCTCTAGGAGTACTCCGAGAAGTACCAGTTCAGTTTGGAACAGAAATAATCCCTATCAGAATGGTTGTCACTGATGCACAATCCTACAATGCCGTCTTGGGTAACAGCTGGTTGAAGAAAGCTAAAGCTAGAATTGACCTGGATGTACAAAGATTAATCTTTGTCAACTATGGAAGGAAGTTCAGTGTACCTCTGGATATTCAGAAAGGAGTAGTACTGAAACTTACTCAGAGGCCAGAAGACGAAAGTAATATAGATGAAGGAATAACCCCCGGACAAGCGCACCTCAATTTGGTGGAAGAAGAAGAAGCAAACGTAGTAATCAATAGTGAATACTGCCACCTAATGCCTTTGGAGAAGAACCAGTTGATTGAGTATAACATGAGGAATACTAGATGCCCATTCTGTGAGCAATACATCTATTGCGCCGAGATGATGTGCACTTGCAGTGATACAAAGTTGATACCTAACCAAGATACCTTGGAGATGCACTTACTGACAGAAAAGAAGATCAGGAAACCAAGATTGTCACAGACCCGCCAAAGGACTCCACCCTCAATGAATCATGGACCGTATGATGGAAGAAACCCTTATCCATTTGCAGACAACACTAGAGAAGTGTAGGACTATTTCTGGATGAATATCGGATACATCAGCAAAGGATGTCTTTGGGGAAATTGCAACGTCTACCTGCAGGGATGCTACTGGGATGAAGTTAATCCCTATAACCTCTGGGAATGTGAAAACTGGGTCAGATACCCAGACGAACCATATGATATCAATTACCATGGAACTTGGAAGGAACGCTACGACCAAGAACAGGAACAAATGATATCTGAAGAAAATGAAGATGAGGAAGTACCTGAGGAATGGAGTAATAGAGTTTACACTACTCAGACAACCATTGAAGTCAGAGCCCTGTTCCAGGAAGATGATGAAGATGATGGACCTATCCTGATTGAAGAAAGCGACTCAGACTCGGAAGAAGAAATCATTGCACTTGAGGAAATAGTTCACCCCGATGAACACATCAGCATGCGCTATTGGTGGTGGAAGGACTTGTGGCAAAACCTACCTTAGGACACAACTCATGAACAGTGGAAGGAGCCGAATGTCCTTACCTTTGAAGAAGTATTTACAGTTGAAGAAAAGGATACAGCAACTCGAGTTAAGAAACTGACAGAAAGCGCAATCATACCAAAGAGAAAAACTGAAGGAGCCGCAGGTTATGATTTGTATACAGATGAAGATTGCACCCTAGAACCAAAATCATCAGCCTTTGTAAAAACTGGAATTGCTATCGCCCTACCACCTGGACAGTGTACGCAAGTATAGGTAAGAAGTAGACTCTACCGTAATTCTGGGATAGGAGCCTTCCCTAGATTAATAGACGAAGACTACAGAGAAGAAATTGAGGTTGGACTAGTTAACTACAACCACAGCCAATTCAAGGTCTACCAAGGCGATTGAATTGCTTAAATAGTGATCGTCAAATGTGAACAACAACCTTTGAAAGAAGTAGAAAACTTAGAAGAAACACAACATGGAAGGAAAGGATTTGGATCGACTGAACAAGCAAATGTGATAATGGAGAGACTGGATAACTAGGAAAACACTAGGAAACACATCTACTCCCTCAATGAAAACCTGTTGCCGAATCAGAAGAAACAGTTACAAGACCTGTTGAAGGAGTATGAGGATATTATTATAATCAGTTTCAAGGACCTACCGGACCAAGCCTTCTTCACGCACCATATCGACACAAGAGACGCCAAACTGATCAAACAGGCACCCTACAGATTGCTGGCCAACTATCATGACTTTATACGAAAGCATGTTCAAGAGTTATTGGAGTTAGGAGTAATCGTACAATCAAAAAGCCCATGGGCATCACCTATCAGCATAGTACCAAAGAAGGATGGACAGAGAATGGTTATCGACTATCGCAAATTGAACTCAGTCACCAAGAAGCATGCATATCTGATCCCGCACTCAGAAGACTTACAAAACATGTTGAAAAAGGCGCAAATCTACTCAACCTTAGACCTATGGGCAGGATATAACCAGATCGGAATGACGCCTGAAGCACAGGAAAAATCAGCATTTGTTACACCATTTGGATAATACGAATTTACAAGAATGTCCTTTGGACTTTGTAATGCATCCGCCACCTTCCAAGCTGCAATGAACGAGATCTTCTATGATTTAATTGGATATGGAGTAATTGTGTACATCGACGACATCAACATCTATGTAGAAAACTTTGCAGAACATATGATAATCCTAAAGGAAGTATTTGAATGACTTAGAAAACATGGATTAAGGATCAAGCCAACAAAATGCTACTTTGGACAAAAGAAAATCGAATACCTTGGATTTATAATCGACAGAGGAGAAATCCGCCCAGACTTAAAGAAGACTGAAATTGTCAAAGCCTTCCCAACCCCGCAAGATAAGATGACCTTACGAGGATTCCTAGGACTAGTCCAGTTCTATAAAAGGTTTATCCCTAGTTACTCTGAAATTGCTGCACCCCTACACATGTTGCAAAGAAAAGGAAGAGTATGGGAATGGATGTCGGCCGCACAAACAGCCTTCAATCTAATCAAGGAAGCACTTACCCATGCACCAGTAATGGCAAGACCAGATCTTACAAAAGTATTCAAGCTGTATACAGATGCATTGTCATTTGGACTCGGAGCAATCTTGGCACAAGATGATAAAGATGGAGAACATGTAATTGCTTATACAGGACGAGCTACCCATAGAGCAGAACCTTCTTATGGAGCTACCCAACTAGAATGCATAGCAGTCGTTTGGGCCATACAACACTTCCGCCACTTCCTGATTGGAAAACAGTTCACCCTAATAACAGACCACTCAGCTCTCAAATGGCTTTGGAATAAGCCAAATCTGATAGGAATGTATGCATGATGGCTAGCCATATTGCAGGAATACGACTTCATAATGCAATACAGAAAAGGACGGAATTATCAGAATATGGACACCCTCTCACGCCTACCCCAATTTATCCGAGATCGACACCCCGAACCAAAAAGAATATACCTACCCAATGGATACTAAACTCTATAACGGATATTTGGATTACCTCAGTAACCTAACCTTTACTGAGACGACAGACAAAAATGATCAACGGCTTATACGGACAACAGCACTTAACTATTTTATTAAGAATAATATACTTTACCAATGACACAGAGGACAAATATAACTTGTAGTTCCTGAACACAAAAAGCAGATGGTACTTCAGGCCTCTCATGACCATTAGCTGGCAGGACACATGGGCATAGATAACACATATCAACGACTATCAGAAAAATATTATTGAAAGAATATGTACAAAGATATTAGAGAATATATTAGAAGATGCGACACTTGCCAGAAGAGGCGCCGAGGAAAGGAAATCAAGACCTTACAACCGATTGTACCTGGAGGACCCTTCGAACATATTGGAATAGACATTGTTGGACCACTACCAAGAACACTTAGAGGAAATCGATACATCGTAGTAGCAGTAGATTACCTGACCAAGTACCCCAAAGCAAGAGCCTTGCCCCTTGTAGATGCCCTTAATATTGCACCTTTTATCTATGAAGATATTATCTGCCACCATGGAATACCTTATGAAATGACCTCCGATCAAGGAACTGAATTCGTTAATGAATTTATGCAGATATTGATGCAACACTTCGAGATCTGCCAGATAAAGACTACTGCCTACCACCCTTAAGGAAATGGACTTACCGAACGGACGAATTAAACCATTAAGAATACAATTGCTAAAGTAGTACAATCACAAAGGGGAGATTGGGACTTGTACCTGCCTTCCGCCTTATTTGCACTACGATCAATGAAACAGAAGACAATAAAGTTCACCCCTTTTGAGCTCGCTTACGGAAGAAAAGCTCATCAGCTGGTAGACCAAGTAATGACCACCCCGGAACTCAGCCACATCTCCTGGGAAAAGCAAATTGAGCATCGTGTGACAAAGGAAATTCAGGAATTACACAATGTTCGAAATAAGGCGAGAGAATTTATTGCTATTGCACAAGATTGACAAAAAAAGAATTATGACAAGGAATACAAGGAAATCGAAAGATTGAAGATTGGTGACCAAGTCTTACTATACCAAAACATAGTAGAGTCCTCATGGTCAGCAAAATTAGACCCGAAATGGGAAGGACCATACTATATCACGAGTATAAAAGGAACTATGTATCAGTTACGAAAAATGACAGGAACGATCTTACCCTATACTGTCCACCAAAACCGCCTCAAGAAATATCATACCCCAATGGAACAACTTCCATGAAGTCTGAGTCAGCCTGATCGAGGCCTACTGACATATAGAACTTCTAGAAGACCTTGAGGAGATAGAAGGATTAACCTTACAGAAGACCCAATCAATTATACGCAACATTCAAAGGAGGCAACACCTGGCACGAATCAATGAATGGAAGGAATACTACTGAATCGCACAACTCTGGGATGAGGAAATTGAACATATCTGGAACCGGAAGGATAGAGAAATCTGTCAACGAGCCCTCAAAGGAGCACTCCCTGCCTACGCTGCAAAAATGGCCGATCGGATTTATCAACTATTCAAGCACAAGTCTAGTGCTTTGAACCACTTTCGGTGCAGTATGCACCAACTAAATCAACTGACACAGAATGAAATGAAGGAGCTAGAGAAAGAGGTAAAACAGTTATAAAGAGATTTCTCCGAGTTAGAACTATACCTTGAAGTCTAACTTGCAGAAAGGAAGGAGATGTAACGGAACATTTTGTGATGATATACAATTTGATCATATGAGATCATAGTCATATGACTTGTAATGTTGCTGAGACTTGTAATATTGCTGAAACTTGTAACATTGCTGAGATCTGCAATCACACTATAACCTAAAATAGTATTTCAATCTGATATATTATTTCATCACCCAATTACATTATAACCTAATATATCATTTATTATATCTTAGCCAATCAATTTGTGCCTTATATTTAGCTGAGCCAATCAGAAATTCAAGTAGTAACCTGGGTAGCTACCCATATAGCACCTTGTAATTTCTTATAAATACCCCGCTCACAATTATCAATAAAATTCAGACTGCAACAAGCTAAGGAAGCTTACAACAGACAACCCAAGGGATACTGAAGTTTTACTCAAGGAGTAAGCAATTGGATAGTTTTGAGATTCTAACAGATACACTTCATTCGATCGATCACACTTAATTCTTGCTAGTTAACATCTACATCGACACCCTTCTTAAGACGCTACCACATAAACCGCTAAGACCCCTGAAACATATTTTCTGTGCTTGCTCAATTCCGAGTATCTCGCCGTTAATATATTTTAGTCTGTCACAATATTGACATTTAGCACCACTTTATTCGAGAGAAAGTTGAATCAAAGGTGATAGATATCATTTATATAGCGACAGATGAAATGATCACTAATGCATTAACCAAGCTACTTGCATGACCCAGACTTGAAATGTTGATTGCAAAAATAGGCTTACATAACTAACCTTTTTTTTCTCTTTCAAAAACTTTTATTTTTCTTTATCATGTCATTCTTATCACTCAAGTAGTATTTTACATATAGTTATTTGCAGTAAATATACTTCATGGATGCCATTCGTGATGTACAGTTGAACAATTTATTTTTATTTTTATTGAGATATGTCAAGCAGGGGGAGTGTTGAAATTATTAGCTTATTATATCTCTCTCTCTCCTATCAACAATCAATTATACGTCACTCAATTGTGGCTTAGATGATCTTTGTTTATATTGACCAATCATATATTAGCATTAATTAATACATGCATATTAGCTTCATGAGCCAGTGTGCTCTTTACCCCAAACACACATTCAAAGATCAAATTTCAACATAACTGCCTTTTCTGATTTGATAACAGATTCTCATTAAGAGAGTAGAAATGCTTCTTAGTGTTTTTCTAGTTATCTAGTCTCTCCATTATCATATTAGCTTGTCTGGTAAATCCAAATCCTTTCTTTTTACTTTATGTTTCTTCTAAGTCTTTTACTTCTTTCAATAGCTGCTGTTTACATCTAATAATTACTATTTAGGTGATTCAATCTTCTTAGTACACTGCAAATTTACTATAGTTATAGTTGACTAATCTGACTTCAATTTCTTCTCTGTAGTCTTTATCTATGAGTCTAGAGAAAGCTCTTATTCTAGAATTGCAGTAAAGTCTACTTCTTGCCTATACTTATATATATTGTTCAGGTGGTAGGGCAATAGCAATTTCAGTTTTCACAAAGGCTGATGATTTTAGTTCCAGGGTGCAGTCTTCATCTACATATAGGTTATAGCCTAGTTTTTCTCTTTGGTATAATTGCAATTTTTATCAGTCTTTTAACTTGAGTTACTGTTTCTATTTCTTTAACTATGAATACTTCTTCAAAGGTAGGAATGATAGGTTTCTTCTACTGTTTATAAGTTGTATCTTAAGATAGATTCTGCTATAAGTTTTTCTACCACTAATATTGCATATTGATATATTCATCAGGGTGAATTATTTCTTCTAAGATGATAATTTCTTCCTCTGAGTCTAAGTCACTTTCTTCAATTAGGATAGGTCTATCATCTTTATCATTATTCTAGAATAAGGCTCTCACTTCAGTAGGTATCTGAGTAGTATAAACTTCATTGTCCTATTCATTAAGTATTTTCTCATCTTCATTTTCTTTAGGTACAGTTTGTTCTTGTTCTTGATCATAGCATTCTCTCTAAGTTTCATGATAGTTGATGTTATATAGTTTATCTAGATATCTGACCCAATTTTCGCATTTCTAAAGGTCATAGGGGTTGACTTTGTCTCAATAGTATTCTTGTAGGTAGATGTTATAGTTTCCCCAAAGGCATCCTTTGCTGATATATCCAATATTTATCCAGAAGCAATCTCAAACTTCTCTAGTATTGTCTGCAAATAGATAAGGGTTCCTTCTATTGTACAGTCCCTGATTCATTAGATGCAAGATCCTTTAGCAGATCTATAATAATCTTGGTTTCTTGATTCTTCTTTCAGGTGGCAGATGCATCTCCAAGGTATCCTGGTAGGATATCAACTTTGTATCACTGCAAATGCACATTATTTTAGCATAATAGATGCATTGCTTTCAAAATGGATATCTTGTATTTCTTATATTATATTTGATTAGTTAATTCTTCTCCAAGGGTATCAAGTAGTAATATTCACTATAAATCACTATGTTAGCTTCTTCTTCTTCTATTATGTTAAGGTGCACCTGTCTAGGGATTATTTCTTCATCCATATTACTTTTGTCTTCTAGTCTCTAAGTAAGTTTTAGTACTATATACTCCTTTCTGAATATCTAGGGGTATACTGAACTTCCATCCATAGTTAATGAAGATTAACCTCTATATATCTAGGTCAATTCTAGCTTTAGCTTTCTTCAATCAACTGTTACCCAAGATGGTATTATAGGATTAGGCATTAGTAATAATCATTCTAATAGGTATGATCTCTGATCTAAACTAGACTAGTACTTCTCTAAGTACTCCTAAGGGTACACTACTTTTTTCACTTACAATAACTAAAGTAGAGATGGCAGGTTTATCAATGTTCTATCCTAGGTGGTCTAGGAAATGCTTGGTGATGATACTGACTCCTACTTCTATATTGATAATAACTGAGCATGCTAATTCTTCAATGTTGTATTGTGTGTAGGTAGATGAAGTATAGATTTATTCCTCTTCCTCTTCTTCAGCAGTGTTAACTTCCTCAAATCGAATAGTCAGTTTGGTTTTAGTAATCTGTATCTTTACCTTCTGCTTTGTTGATGGTGTAATCTGGAAGAGTTGCTTGAAGGTAATGTTGGCTTTCTGGCTAGCAATATCTTGCCAAGGGTTATATTCAAATTTCCTGACTCTTCTGGGTTTCTTCTCTTTATTCTCCTTTTGCTCTGTTATTTCTTCATCTCTAGTAGTTGAGATAACTGTCTTGCCAGGTTGCATTGTCTGCTTGAAGGCTTTGTCTTATTGATCTTTATTCAGCTGTTATCTTTATATTAGTTTTTTAGATTTCTCAATAATAACTTCAGGTATTTAAGCAAGTTTCTTCCTTAGATAGAGAGTCTTTCTAGTGGCAGTATAGCTAACTGTTTCGATAAGGTAGGCTTTCAGGTATTCCTTACTGTATTCCTTATCTTCTTTCTTGATTTCCTGCACTATATTTGTATAGTTAGCCTTCTTATCTTTCTTCTTTTCTTGGCCTTTCTTTCAACTTCTAGTTTGGCAATCCTTGGCAAAGTGACTATGCTTTCTATAAAGGAAACAATTTATCTTAGTCTTGTTGCATTCTTTAGTAACATAGGTTCCTCTTAGCTATTTGTTTTAGTAAATTATCTTAGCTTCAAGATCAGTAATATATACTATCATTTTAGAAAATATCTTGGTAATCTTCTCTATTTTATCTTTATATATTATCTTTCTTGCCTTTACTATGACTATTAGTTTGATGATATCCTCTTTGGGTAGTTTAGATAATACTAATACTATTTAGACTACAGGTATTCTAATATTGAACTTTCTGTGCAAGTCTTATAGTAACTTATCATACAAGGATATAAAATATCCTGCTTTGATATCCCAAAAGGCTTATACTATTCTAACTTTTTTTTTCATCCTTTGGGGGTCAAACCTCTTGATATAGTATTGGAGATCTGTAGATAAGTTATTCATAATACTATTTCTTATATGACTAGACTGGTTTCTCTATAAAGTTGTAAATACTAATCAATGGTAGTAACCCAATCTTCTAGGTACTGGTTGATTGATATCTTTATATTAAATAGTTACTCCTTAATCAATTCTCATTTCTGTTCAGTAAAATATTTTTCTTCTAACTAAGTTCTAGTGGTGTTCTAATGAGCAATAGCTAATTATGTAAGTGTAGCTCTATTTCCAGCTGCTGTGGTAACTGCAAGGAGCAACCCTCCTAGTCTGGTGGCTGCTGCATCTATTGTAAGAATGAGACTCTGGGATCAGCAAAATATAGAAGATTTGTGGACTCAATTAGGAACTAGTAGCAGGGTTAAGTTCCATATGTATAGGAGATTGGAGAGTATATAAGGTAAGATGTAGGGGAATAATACTCAAAATTCAAAGAATTATATATTGTGACAGACTAAAATATATTAATGATGAAATACTCAGAGTTGAGCAAATGCAGAAAATATGCTTTAGGGGTCTTAGCAGGTTATGCGGTAGCGTCTTAAGAAGGGTGTCGATGTAGGTGTTAACTAGCAAGAATTAAGTATGATCGATCGAATAAAGTGTATCTGTTTAGAATCTCGAAACTATCTTAATTGCTTACTCCTTAAGTAAGGCTTCAGTATCCCTTGGGTTGTCTGTTGTAAGCTTCCTTAGCTTGTTGTAGTCCGAATTTTATTGATAATTGTGAGTGGGGTATTTATAAGAAATTACAAGGTGCTATACGAGTAGCTACCCAGGTTACTACTCGAATTTCTGATTGGCTCGGCTAAGTATAAGGTACAAATTGATTGGCTAAGATATAAAATGATATATCAGGTTATAATATAATTGGGTGATGAAATAATATATCTGATTGAAATACTATTTTAGGTTATAGCGTGATTGCGAATCTCAACAATGCTATAAGTCTCAATAACGCTACAGGTCTCAACGTTGTTGCAAGTCACATGACTTGATCAAATTGTATGTCATCACAAAATGTTCCGTCACAATATATCTTATAAGGTGCAAAGAACAGTAAGTTCTTAGATATATTTCAACAATCAATTTAATCTGTTAATATCCAAAAGCAATGTATCTCAATGTATCTCAGCTTGAAAATCACTAAGTAAATACTTCTTTACTAGTTTTATTTGAGTCTTAGACTTTGTATTTAGGCTCAAGCTCAGACAAAGATTTATTAAATAAAAATAACAAAAGTATTTATATAAACTTAAGAGATAGTACTAAATATTGAATATAATAATAATATATTAGAAATTACTAAGAAATTGCAAATCAAGATCTTCATGAATAAATTGGACTGTGATTTCCAAAATTGAGATGAAATTGCTGATTTTAGGGAAGTCATTGACTTCTGGGAGGTTAGTAACAGCAGGAAGGTTGGTGATAGCAGAGAGGTCAGTAATAGCAGGGAGGTCAATGATAGAGAGGTCGGTGACTTCCTGTAGTACAGTAAGATTATTCTTGTAATTAGTATAATCATTGACTA
>RBNK01001682.1:0-13966 GCA_003990785.1 Endogone sp. FLAS-F59071 | reverse complement strand
ATGATGATTCTACAATGTTTCGGTATACGAGGACTTGATCTCCGATATGCAAGGGGGTTGCATTTGCCTTCTTGTTTTGATTCGTCCGTTGTCTTTCCTGTGCCTTGTCGATGAACACGGATGCCTTTTTTCAGATTAATTGTAGTCTGCTGATATCTCGTACGACATAAGCCCATAAACGATCGTCATACATTCCATTATCCTTTTCGGGATGGTGGAACTCCCGGTTTGGCAATCTCCCGTATACAAGTTCGAAGGGGCTGAACTTTGTTGATGCTTGGCGAATGGTTCGAACCGCAAAAAGAGCGCTATTAAGATAATGGTCCCACGTTGCTTCTTGATCGATAATCTTTGCTAAGATATTCTTGACCGTCTGGTTGGTGCGTTCGGTTTGACCATTTCCCTGTGGGTGGTACGATGTTGTTCGGATATGCTTGATATGGTAAGTCCGCTCGAGTTCCCTAATTAATTCGTTCAGAAACTCCATGCCTCGGTCGCTGGTTATTTCCTTTGGTACTCCATGTCGGCAGATAATGTCGGTATGTAAGAATTTGGCTACCGTCTATGCGTCTGCATCTTCAACTGCTATCGCTTCTGGGTATTTTGTAAAGAAATCTACTGCTAGAATAATATATCTTTTTCCTGTTAATGTTACCGGCATGGGTCCCATGACGTCTATCCCGATGTGTGAAAATGGCTCGGCCTTGATGGTTGCAGAAGCGGCTTGGGGCATGTCTTTGGCTTTTGCTCGTTTTTGGCATATGTCGCAATTTCGTACAAAGTTGATTATGTCGTCTTGCATTCCGGGCCACCATGCCGAGTTCCTGAGTCGATATAAAGTATTGTCCTGGCCTACGTGTCCAGATAACGGATGATTATGTGCTAATGATAAAATGTTTAATACGTCCTTCTCCTGAATTACTGGAATAATACGTCCCTCCTTTTTTCGATATAATAAATTGTCCTGAATTTCGTACTGCCTGCCAGTGGTTAATAAAATGTTCTTCGTCCAATCCTCCATATCTTCCCTAATTTCCCTCCTCGTCAACCAAATCACCAGATCGTAGTACAGTGTTGTATTCATTGCTGCACCCCGCCTTGGGCATCCAATAATGGCATTCTGCTAAGTGCGTCGGCGTTCTGATTTGTCTTTCCTTTCCTGAACTTTACTGTGAAATCGTACTCTTGAAGCGTCATGATCCACCGTGCATACATTCCACTTGGATCGGGTCTGTTGAACAACCACTTAAGCGCCGAATGGTCCGTGATGACTTCGAAGTGTCGTCCGATGAGGTAATATCTGAACCACTTGACTGCCCATACGACCGCGAGACACTCCAATTTGGTTGATTTGTAATTCTTCTCTGCACCGCGTGTTCCTCTGCTTGCGTAACAAATTACTCGTTCTAAGCCTTTGGTATCGTTTTGCGAGAGAATTGCTCCTACTCCTATTGCGCTTGCATCAGTGTAAAGCTTAAAAAGCTTCGTCCAGTTTGGTTTTGCCAGTACGGGTGCGGTTGCCAGAGCTTTCTTTAATGCGTTGAGCACCTCTTGCTCAAGTTCATTTTGTTCTTCATCGATTTCTGCCCAGTTGTAGCTTTTTGTAAGGGTTGCGTACAGTGGTTCGGCTAAGCTTGCAAAATTGCGTATGTACCGTCGGTAGTACGAGGCTAGTCCCAGAAAGGCGCGCATCTCTGTTCGGTTGGTAGGTTTCTTGAACTTGGTAATGGCTTCCACTTTGGCTGGATCGGTTCGGATTTCTTCTTTGTCGATGATGTGTCCAAGCATCGTAACTTTTTCTGCAGCGAATGTACACTTCTTTGGTTTCAAATAAAGGCCTTCAGTTCTCATTCGGTTGAATACCTCGCGTAGTGCCTTGATGTGGTCCAGAAATGTTACCGTGAATATCGTAATATCATCAATGTAAACCAATAACGTTTTTCCGACGAGGTCTCCGAATATTTTAGTCATCATTTTCTGAAAACTGGCTGGGGCATTCTTGAGTCCGAATGGCATTCGTAGATATTTCCAATGGCCTTGCGGTGTTACGAAGGAAGCAATCTCTTGCGATTCTTCATCAAGTCCCATTTGATAATATCCGCTGGTCATATCGAGGGTTGTATAGAGGCTTGCACGAACTGGTATCTTTGAAAAGGTATCGTCGATTCTTGGTATCGGGAAGGCGTCTCCTTTAGTAATGTCATTCAGCTTCCTAAAGTCAGTACACATTCTTGGAGCAAAGGTTCCTGCTTCTAATCCTTTCTTGGGTGTAATGACGTTCGGAAATCCCCATGGGCTGTCCATTTCGGCAGCCATTCCTCCTTTGACCATATCGTTGATTTCTTTTTGCTGCCATTCGATATATGCCGGTGGTGTTCGGTACAGTGCGCATTTGATCGGAGGGTGCCCTTGGACGTTGATGTGATGAAAATGCTTTGGCGGTTTCAGATTGATTTCTTCGAAGGTTGTCACGAATATGTCAGAGTACTCGTTGATAAGCTCTTGCAACTCCTTCTTTTCTTTCTCGCCGAGCTGTTCTCCGAAAGTGTATGCCTTCTTGTTCGCTGTCTTGGGTGCGTGCTTGAGTTCCGTTACGATTTTCGCGATATTCATTCCAGTAGATCCAAACCCTTTGTCTCCTCTGGTCGTTTCTTCGAGATTGGTTACTTCTATAGCCTTGCCTGTCCAGATAGGTATGATTATCAACTGCGCAATTCGGTCTCCTCCGTAAAGTTTGGCTATGTTGAATCGATGTCGGTTGACAACTACAATCTTGATTTCGCCCGTGTAATCTGCATCGATGACTCCTGCATCAATCGTAATTCCGGCAACTGCTAGAGAACTCCTTGGTTTGATTTGACCGTAATGTCCTTGAGGTATTTTTGCGGCGATTCCTGTCCCAACTACACATGATTCTCCCGGTTGTAGTTCGATGTCTTTGACGGTAGATAGGTCGAATCCTGCAGCTTGTTCGCTTTTTCACTCTAAAGGTTTGGCCTTCTGATTGGTTCGTACAATCTGCATCATGAAGAATTCTTTCTGTTCGTCCTCATCATCGCTTTCTATCATTTGTGGCTGAACTCCTCTTTCTAAGTCGACGGGTATTTCATAACGTCGTCCTTTCCAGGTGATTCGCATTTTGCATGCGCCGAGGTCGATTACTGCTCGCACTTTTTTTAACCAGTTATTTCCGATGACAAGGTCGTAGGATGTGGTGTCGACTACCATTGCTGATACCGGGATGATAAGTTTACCAAAGCGAATTGGTAATTCGTGCACCTTGCCGAGTGGTGTTGCAACATGTCCATCAGCTACTATGATTGTCATAGTTGTGGCTTCTTCGATTTGCCATCCGAGTCAGTCGAGCATCGTCTTGCTGATAATGCATCCTCCAGCACCTGTATCGATAATGCATGGCATTGTAATTTCTTCAATCTGACATTGCGAGTATGCCGATGAGTTTTGCGGTTCGTCGTCCTCCGATTGTTGCGTTGCATTGATTTCCACTACTTCGTACCCGGGTTGTGCATCACTTATCCCTTTTCGTATCTGCTGTCGGAAGGTTGGGAATTCGGCGAGTTGTCCTATTTTGACCGGGATGGTCATATCCTCCATTTCTTTCCATACGTCTAAGCCGTATTTCTTAGATTTTCACAGTTTTCGTTCCTTGTTTCCTTCACTCGCAGGTGCTTCAGACATCGGTGTGTCTTCTCGGATAATTCGATTCACTTCTTCCTCGAAAAGCTCATCTTGTTCATCACCGTCGAATTCTCGCTCTTGTGCTCGTTGTGCTACCCGCGGGGTTTTCGTTGTGTAAGGTGATCCTGCCATCTTAGGACGTCCGGGTTTTCGTTTTTCTTGTATAGCCGGGAATGCTTCTATTTGGCTATACTCGTCTTCACTATCGAAATCTTCTTCTTCAAAGGTGACGACATTTATCTGGGTTCGTCCTTGAGTTCTTGATTGGGCGATTCGGCTTGTTTCTGTCATGCACCTTGCAGCATAGTGCCCTTTTTCTCCACATCTCTTGCATACTCGTGTGTCAGGTTGATTGCAGTCTCTTGATGTATGCCTGTCTTGGTTACACCTAAAGCACCTTAGGTTACCGATCGGGTATGCGTTTGATCCTGTCACAGGAGTTGGGTTTGCCATAAATCGTTGGACTGGTCGCTGTGCATCAATCTGCTTTTTAAGGTCCGATATATGCGCAGTCATCTTGCTCATCTGTTCAATAAGGTCGTCCATGGCTGGGTCCTTTCGTGAGGCTGCTCCCCAGTTAACCGTTGCTGGTGCGATGGTGGGTACAACTGCTGGTACGGTACGGGTTTCTTGGAGGTTGTTTGGTAAAATCTGCTGTATTATGTCTTGACCCGGGTTTCGTGCGGCCCAATATCTCTGTGCATAATCCACTTTTTGTGCATGATTTAGTCCAACCGGGCTGGAGCGTACTTGGAGAGCGATTTCTCGATGAAGTCCGTTCATGAAGGATTGCTCTATGATGAGGTCCTGGTTGGCTGCCGGATATCCCGCGAGATCTACCGCATGTCGTATTTTTGTGTGGAAGGCGAGAGGGCTTTCGTTCATCCCTTGATACATGGATGCTAGTTGATCCTTCATACTTTGCTATATGTCAGCGGTATGATAGGTTGCTCTTAACCATGCGATGGCATTGGTAAAGGTTACCAGGGCATCGGCCTCTGCGTTTGCTCCTCCTGCTCCTCTATTAAATCCTCCATTTGCTGCTGTGGCGGCTATTGCGGCGTCATATGCGATCTTGGCGGGTCCTCGTAAAACTGCTTCTAGGACATTTACCTTTGCAACATTGTTGAATTGTCGGATCGCATTGTAAATCTGTAAGTCTTCGATGAACTTGATTACTGATTCAGCTAGTACATAACCAGTGAAGGTCGGTGGTCTTTCTGTCATTTCGTATGTGTTATTTTCTGGTTCGTCGTCTGATGATAACCCGTCGTGTACTGTAAGGGAGGCGATGGATTCTCTTGTCTCACTGTAATCACCGTCAGAAGGGTCAGGTGTAATGAATTCTTCTTCCTCAGAGCCGGAACTGTTTGGTGATCTTCTTCGTATAAAAAGCGGGGGTGTCCTTCGATGATCCGTTTTGAATGATGCTGTCTTCCGCTATGGGTGCGCTGTCGTTACTTGAAGGGGTAGTTCGTTCCTGCTTGAATGAGGATGTGAGAGTCGGTCTTTCGATAACTCTCCTGCCAGTCGGCACCAAGATGTGACAAATGTACTAAAAACTGGTCATTCGTTCGTACCAAGTGAGAATGCTCAGAGTGTCGGACGCGATATCTCCCTTTGCGTATCCTTACTACAGCTAATCGTGCTGTGCTCTTCAGGCTTTACTACGACTGATATTGAGATATTCCAAGACTCTGTGCAAACTGATTTATTTAGATAGACATAGAGGGGGTATTTATACAAAATTGAAGTACTAAAGGACAACTAATAAAGACTTCGCTATGAAAATACAATCCAATCGTTGCAAAGTGACTCTTCTGCTGAAATAAAAGGCGTCGTGCCGAAATAAAAGGCGTTGTGCCGAAATAAAAGGCGTCGTACCGAAATAAAAGGGAGGGGACAAAGTGTTATAATAACTTTCTAAATCAAGTGTAGTACAAATTTCGTGAAAATCAGTCAAGTTGGGGGTCGGCCGTCACACAAGCCAGTATTAAATGTTATTTAGTAATAATTAACTTTTTTTCTTTAATTTTTTTTCTTTAACTAATAAGTAAATAGATATTTTAGTAATAATATTAAAAACTATTCCTAATCTGATTTAAGAAGTTCAATTAAATTGTTTTTCACTAGCTATTTAAACTTCTAGTCTAACTAATTCTACTTTTTTAATTTCTAATTCTTGATTTTCAGTTTCAGTTTGATTGGTAATTTTTTCTAATTATAGTATTTCACTATATAATATTAATTGGGAAGTCTTTCTTTTTTTCTTTTTTTCTATCTCTAAGTTATTTTTCTTTCATTCTCTAAGAGCTTCTTCCTTATATTTTAGATAATCTTTATTTTTTTTTCAGATAGTATAATAAGTTTCTAGATCTCTTAATTTTAATACTATTCTTTTATTTTCCATTAAACTTACTAATTTATCTTTTTTAATTAATCTATACTGTCTTTATCATTTTTGTAATATATCTTGTGACGATCGACGCACGAATTCCTTGATTTTCGAGAACGTTCTGTGATCTCGTTCCTGGCGATGATTCCTGATCCCATCTATCATTGATTATCTCTTAGATCATCTGTCTGAGCTATTTTTTGTGATTCAGATTATCCAGCAATTCGCAATGATCAGATAGTATTTTTGTAGCGAAGTTTTTATTAGTTGTTCTTTAGTCTCTCAATTTGTATAAATACCCCCTCTATTTCTATCTAAATAAATCAGTTTGCACAGAGTCTTGGAATATCTCAATATCAGTCGTAGTAAAGCCTGAAGAGCACAGCACGAAGCTGTAGTAAGGATACGCAAAGGGAGATATCGCGTCTGACACTCTGAGCATTCTCACTTGGTACATACGAACGAACGAACGAACGAATGACCGGTTATTGGTACATTTGTCACAATCTATAAAAAAAAAAAAAATACTTACTAGAATTCAGATTTGTAATAATAATTATTATAAATTATAATAATATTCTCTTATTTTTCTTTCTTTTAGACTTTGGTATAATTTTCTTCTAAGTAATAATAAATAGTAAAATTATAACAATCAATCCTCTTTTTTATTTTTTATATAAGCTCTTGTAATACTTTTTTGATTTAATTTCAAGTTTCTTAGTCTATCATCAGGAAACTATTTTTAGTTTATAGTCTATAACTAGCATCTATACTTATAGACTGTTTATAGGCTGTTTGCAGGCTATTCTAGCTAGTTTATAGTTTGCAATATTATTCTAATAGAGTTCTAGGGTAGTTTGTAGCTGTTTGTAGCTATTTGCTAATAATAGTTTATAGTCTATAACTAGTATCTGTATTTATAGCTATTTTGTTTATAGCTTTTAGTAAAATAGTTCACAGCTCTTAGTAAAATAGTTTATAGATTAATTAACTATTTTTCTGATGATAGCATTGATATCATTGGGTAAATGATTTTTAGTAGAAATAACAGTATATTGTGACAAATGTACTAATAACTGGTCATTTGTTCATTCATATATACTAAGTGAGAATGCTCAGAATTATGGACGCGATATCTCCCTTTGCGTATCCTTACTACAGCTTCGTGCTGTGCTCTTCAGGCTTTACTATGATTGATATTGAGATATTCCAAGACTCTGTGCAAACTGATTTATTTAGATAGAAATAGAGGGGGTATTTATACAAATTTAAAAGACTAAAGAACAACTAATAGAGACTTCGCTATGAAATACAATTCAATTGTTGCGAAGAATATGAAGTGACTCTTTTGCCAATAAAATAGGCATCATGCTAATAAAATAGGCGTCATGCCAATAAAATAGGAAGGGGACAAAGTGCTACAATAACTTTCTAAATCAAGCATAGTACAAATTTGCGAAAATTAGTCAAGTTGGGGGTCGGCTGTCACATCTGGGGGCTCAACTGGGAATGTCTCGTCCTCGAGACTCTCTAGATCAGCGGTGATGTGAATTAGCTATACAAGAGAAGCTAATAAAATAAGCTCCTCTGAATGCGAGTCTCCAAAATTGTGTGCATGATCCATGCGGTGGTGAAGTGGTGAGCATGGATCTCCAATTGAATCCAAGTTATCCAAAAATATAAAAATAAGAAAATACTACTCTTGATAAGGATATTACTAAATAAAGAAGTGGCTCGTCATGTTTCCATAAACAAACAACTCCTGAAAACATGGAATATAAAATAAAAAGGATAATAAAATAATATATTGAATAATGTCCAAATGCAAATAAATGAAATAAGTGTCCATCGAAGATCGCCAAAAATAAATATAATAATGTATGATCTGAATAAGAGAAAAAGTTACTGAGGTAATAAATGAAATGTACAATAAATAGAAATACATTGTTGTTCAATGTAAAAAAAAAAGGGATGAAATCGATCGAAAATAAAATAAATAAATTAATTGTTCGATGAATAAATAACTGAATAAAATAGACTCTGAGGGTGTCGAAATATTAAAAAAAATATATAACTAAAGACCTGGACTCACATTTTCTTTCTCTTTTTTTCACTTCATCGTCATTGTCCTCTACACTGATTCGTCTGGATACATGTGTTCGGGTATGCAGTCATTCGTGGATTTATGACGCTTGGCTTGCTTGCTTGTCCTACTCGTTTCAGTCATTTCGGTCGTTCTGACTTCTTTCATTTTTCACTTTTCTGTTGCAAAGATCTTGCCAGAATTCTCAGGAGTCTCTCTATGTGGTGCGCATGTGAGTCATTCTGCTGATTTCAGTAAGTAAACTCTAGATTTTACCATATGTGGGGGTCGCGGTACATTCCTTACATGATTTGTTATGCCTGAGTAGATCAGGTGATTCGGATGGCATGATTCCAACATTTTGTTTATTCGCGAAGTTTGTTTTTCGGGCGCAAGCTGATTCATTGAGTCTATTTTTCTCCATTCTAACTCTCAGGTCATTTGCGGATCGGGTCCTCTTGGCTTTCTGGCTCAGGCTGACGATCTGAACTGATTCACCAGTCCAAATCGTTCAAGCTAGGGGATTCGCTAGGGTTATTTATAACCATTGACAATGAGGTAAGTGATTCAGGCGTGTGTGTATATACACGTGTCATGCTTATCTGAATGCTGCGTGTTGGTCAGACTGAATGTCGGTCATGAGGTCTTGGGGCGTGAGATTTGCGCATGATTCCATTTCTGGTGACTTGCTTTTGGCGATTCGTTTCTTGGCTGGTCTCGTTGTTTTGGGCATCTCGTCATATGTCTTGCTCTCTTGTTGTCCGAATTTGTCTGTTCTCTTTGACAAGGGTTGTCTGCTTGGGTCAGCAATGAGGTGTCTAGTCTGGGTAAGTCCTTGAGGTCACGCTGAGATTCGGAGTAGGTACTTATGCTTGGGTGGTTGTTCACGCGGTTATAAGAATGGGTTGTCTGCTGCTTCTGTCTTCCTTGCAAGATCAAAAAGTCTTCTAAATCACACCCTACTCCTTTCTCCTATACTTCAATTATGACTTTACAGTACCAATGATATCCAGTTACTATTGATGATTTCATTGAGTCAAGTCCTCCTTCGAGTCCTTCTGTTCTTGGCAAGCATTGCAGGGACGACGACGACGAGGTTGTCTGTGAAACTCCTCCCACCAGTTGTCGTTCTCGAATTGCGGCAGATGGCAATGATGAGATCATTCACGAAACTCCTCCGAGTTAGCGGTTTTGAGACACTGCAGATTCTGAGGACGTCGACAACAATGGCGAGTGGCTTCCGACAAGCTCTAGTGTTCTGGGCAAGCAGTTTCGGGATACGGCAGATTCTAACGATAATGACGAGCATCCTCCCAAGTGTCAATAGACTGGTAAGTAAATGATTCAAGGTGCGAGATATCTGTCTGATCAACTGGAAGTGTCTTTGATTATTACTGATTTCTTTTCCTATGATTTTGCTATGTATTTTGAATTTCTAGCACCTCCAGCTCCTTCTGTACATCATGTTGATTCTCCAATCTTTAGCAGTCCAATACTGAGTCTTTCGGATGCGGATGCGGATGTGGATGCAGATCAGTCCAACATCTTAGTCATCAGTGCTATCGAAAATGATGACGACAATGAAGAATATGGTCCTAGTCGGTGGTGGGAGTTTCCTGTGGCTGAGGCTTCTAGCTAGTATTCTGACGACGATGACGATGATGGGGTAGCAACTCAGCTGCTCAATGAGGGCTTTGATATTGATGCGACGCAATATCCTATTCAGGGTAAGTACTATAGTCTGCGGGATCTTCCTGAAGTATTTTCATTTACTAACAATTTTCTTGTTCTATGTTTTTACTATATTTTATAAATTATTCACAGATTCAACAACTTCTGAGAGATGCTCTGATACTAAGGTTGATAATGAGAGAAGTCCTGAGCCAGCTTCAGAGTCTGATTCTGATTCTGATATTGATTCTTTTGATTATTTTTCTCCTACAATTCTGTCTAATATTGATGAGGAAGAGGAATTTCTAGAGGTTGATCAGATTAGTTGATCAGGTCGGTTGATCGATTAGATAGTTTCGCTTCTATGTATTGATCAAGAGCTGATTCAGCAATAAAGAAATCTCTTTAGTTAATGATTCGTTTCTTCTCCGAGTTGCTGTGATCATTTTATTCTTCCTCTAGGGCAAGTGTTGGTAGTCCTTCTGGTCATTTCCTATAGCGCATACCAGAGTGCGCTGGCTTCGGGGTAGTCATAATTTATCGATTTCTTCGTTTTTCCATTTCTTCTTCAGTTTGTTCGGTTCTGTCTGATCAGTTCACTTCGGTTTTGTTCAGTTCAGTTTGTCCATTCATTCAGTTCACTTCAGTAATTGTTCAGGTGTTATTCAACTATTCGGTGATCATTTGTCTTGTTCACTTAGTAATTCGTTTTTTGATCATTTCTCTCTCCGGCGATCGTGGATCTATAGGTCTTGTCTTGGATAGAATCTGGTCGTACCAGTGATTCAAACCTGCATCAGTCAATGCATGCCTTGGAGTCTCCTAGTGGCATTTTCCTATAGCGCGTGCTAGTTGCGCTTTTCGAGGTAGTCTGTTTGTAGTGTCGGGTTGTTTCATTTCATTTCGTACAGAGCATCAATTTAATGAGTCTGCAGTTATAACAGTTTGGTCATAACAGTTTAGTCATAACAGTTTAGTCCTGCTTGAATGAGGATATGAGCTTCGGTCGTTCCTCTTCGGAGTACTTAATAAAGCTCCTGCCAGTTGACACCAAGATGTGACAAATGTACTAATAACTGGTCATTCGTTCATTCGTATATACCAAGTGAGAATGCTCAGAATTATAGACGCGATATCTCCCTTTGTGTATCCTTACTACAGCTTCGTGCTGTGCTCTTTAGGCTTTACTATGACTGATATTGAGATATTCCAAGACTCTATGCAAACTGATTTATTTAGATAGAAATAGAGGTGGTATTTATACAAATTTGAAAGACTAAAGAACAACTAATAGAGACTTCACTATGAAATACAATCCAATCATTATGAAGAATATGAAGTAACTCTTTTGCCAATAAAATAGGTGTCATGCCAATAAAATAGGCGTCATGCCAATAAAATAGGCATCATGCCAATAAAATAGGCATCATGCTAATAAAATAGGCGTCATGCCAATAAAATAGGCATCATGCCAATAAAATAGGCGTTATGCCAATAAAATAGGCATCATGCCAATAAAATAGGCATCATGCCAATAAAATAGAAAGGGGACAAAGTGTTACAATAACTTTCTAAATCAAGCATAGTACAAATTCGCGAAAATTAGTCAAGTTGGGGGTCGGCCATCACAATATCTAAAAGCAGTTTTATTATTTAATTTTACAATTACTTTGCTTTTTTAGAAATAATATTATTAGAGTCGAGATTTAGTATTCTTTTTATTAATTCTATTTATTTAAGAGTAGTTTGTTTATAGTATATATAGTGATATACTACATTATTATAATCTTTTTTATATTTAGGAACTATTTACATATAAAAATAGAATAAGTTTTATTCTTCTAGTGTTCCAAATATAATACTTAGATCATATCTAAGAGAGTTTTTATAAGGGAGGTCTTTCTAGAACTACCTGTAAGAAAATATCTAGTAATACTAATCTGCATTGAACTTAGGAATCTCCAAGTTTATCACAAGATTTCTAAGATATTGAAAGTACTTTATTTCTTTACAAGATTATTAATTATAAATTTTAGACTTATAGCCTTTAGCACTCTTAATATATATAGAAGGAGGATAAGATCTTTAACTCTTAAAGAGATCTTGAGTATATACTACTATTAAACTGAGGTTTATTAAATAAAGATTTAGAAAATATTTATACAAAACTCTTAAGGTGCTATATGGGTAGCTACCCAGGTTATACTCAGAATATTATTAGTTATACTATTATAATTAATTTAGAAATTCTATTCATCATTGAATAAAATATTAACAATATTAATAGTATCAATAGTATTGATAATTTTGGTAGTATGGATGGTATCTACAGTGTTGATAATTTTAGTAGTATAGATGATATCCATAATGTTGATAATTTCAGTAGTATAGATAGTATCTACAGTATTAATAATTTTAGTGGTATAGATAGTATCTATAGTATTAATAATTTTGGCAGTATAGATAGTATCTACAGTATTGATAATTTCAGCAATATGGATTTTTTCTTCTATATCTGATCTAGATAAGGAAGTATTAGTTTTCTCTTTAAGGCAGTTGTTATCTATTAGATAATTTCTTAATAGGTAAAGTAACAATATCTCTTCTTTTGCATTTTATAAGTTTTCCCATTGGTATGGACTTAGATTGCTAAGGTGTTTTAATGCAAAAAGCCAATGTTGAAATATGTTAAAGATCCTCTTAGCTATGTATCTTTCCCAAAGAGTTAATCTTTGATATTTAGCAGATTCTCATTCTGTCAGTTCTTAATAGTTTTTCTACCTTAATTGTAAGGTATATCCTATTTGATAGTAGCTTTTAAATTATCTAATAGTATTATTAAGTTAGTAGATACTAATATTTCTTTTTATAAATTCTATTATATCAATAGTATCTTCTTAGGTTACTCTAGTGTATAATTGTAATAGTTTATTATATCAGTTGATAATTGCATTTTCTACTATATTCTTAATCTATTTATAGTTTGGTCAGAGTGGAGTTAAGCATCTGGCAGTATTTCTTTACTATAGTTAAGTAGAATAAGGTTCTTAAATCCTCTGAGTTTGGCAATTAATGATAGTTATAGTTTGTCTTCTTTTAATTAATTATTTTGTCTATTATATATTACTCTTATAGTTTTTACTTCTATCAATCTTATTAAATATTCTTTAGTACTAATAAAATATCTACTTATTCTTGCTAAGTTATTTCTCTAAGGTTTTTAGTATAGTACTTAGTAGAAATTGCTGAATAAGCTTTAAAGTTAGCCTTTAAAACTATACTGAAATATATAGTTCCTTCTAAGTTACTAATTTATAACTTATCTTTTCCTTCTTTATATACTTTAACATTATTATATATATAGCAAACTAGTTCACTTCTTTTAGCACTTTTTAGATAAATATATTTAGTAATATTATTTGGTTTTCAAGTAAAATATTATTTTGCTCTTTACTTTTAATTTACTAGTAATAGTTCTAGTATTAGAAATATTTATATCCTCAACTATATCAGAAAACTATTTTCAGTTCATAGTCTATAACTAGTATCCATGCTTATAGACTGTTTGTAGGCTATTTATAGACTGTTCTAGCTAGTTTATAGTTTGTGATATTGTTTTAGTAGAGTTCTAGGGTAGTTTATAGCTGTTTATAGCTGTTCGCTAATAATAGTTTATAGTCTATGACTAGCATCTGTGTTTGTGGCTATTTTGTTTATAGCTTTTAGTAAAATAGTTTACAGCTCTTAGTAAAATAGTTTATAGATTAATTAACTATTTTTTTGATATATCTTTATAAGCAGTAATATTTCAATCTAATATAATTTAACATTAATTATAATAGGTAGTAATTTTATTTCATCTCTTACTTTCTTTTTGATTAAGAGTTCTATACTAAAAAGATCAATTAAACTCTTTTTTATTTTAGCCTTAGTTAAGACTTAATTAAAAATCTTTATTTTATTTCTTTCTTAATCTTTATTAGTATTGTTATTGTAAGGGGGTTTCTCCTAAACCGCCTGTGAGGAAGCGTCTGATGATACTAATCCGCGTTGGACTTAGGAATCTCCGAGTACGTCGCAAGGTTTCTAAGGTATCGAAAGTACTTTGTTTCTTTGTA
>RBNK01001681.1:0-13969 GCA_003990785.1 Endogone sp. FLAS-F59071 | reverse complement strand
GACATACTGATCTATAGCAAAACAAAAGAAGAACACTTACAACATCTCTGCCAAGTACTGGAAATCCTGAGAAAACATCAGTTATATGCTAAACTCAGCAAGTGTAACTTTTTACAAAGAGAAGTTGCATACCTTGGACACCGAATCAATGAACATGGCATTCTAGTCGACCCTGCGAAAATCGAGGCAATCAAGAAATGGGAAAAACCAATGACGATCAAGGAAATACAATCCTTCCTAGGACTAGCAGGATACTACCGAAGGTTTATCAAGAATTATGCAGGAATTGTAGCATGCCTACATGATCTGACAGTAACAGGCACAAATGTTATTCAAGAATGGAATAGCAATCACGATACAGCCTTCGAAACTTTGAAAGAAAAGTTAATGACTGTACTTGTCCTCAGAAGCCCAGATCAGAACCTACAATTTGTAGTAACTACCGACGCCTCAGATTATGCAATTGGAGCCGTACTTTCGCAAGAAGACCAACCTATCGCCTACCGTTCAAGAAAAATGTTATCTGCAGAAAGAAATTACCCTGTTCATGAAAAAGAGTTACTCGCAATAATTGACGCAACACAGGCTTGGAGACACTACCTGATAGGCAATAAATTCCTGATCTATACAGATCATGAATCACTCAAATACCTGAACAAACAGCCAACTCTCTCCACCCGACAAGCATGATGGATGGACCATCTCAACAATTATCACTTCGAAATAATCTACAAACCTGGAAAACTTAATATCGTAGCAGGTGCACTATCCAGACAACAACAGGAGAACGAACAGATCAAAGCTATCATCGAAATCACAGACAACTGGATACAAGAAATTCAAGAAGGAGTTCAGTTAGACAAAGAAGTGAAAAAAATCATAGAAGAACTCAAGACCAAACCGGATACGACAAACAAATTCAAGATCTAAAACAACAGTCTCTATTATGAAGATCGACTCTTCATACCATCAAATCTTCGTATCAAGATTCTACAAGAACACTATGATATACCCTTAGCAGGCCACTTCAGATTTAATAAAACTTACGAAGCACTCACCAGAAACTTTTACTGGCTGAAAATGTTTACAAGCACTAAGAGCTTCATAGCCTCTTGTAACACTTGTCAATGTAACAAAACACTCAGACAATTACCTGCTGGACTATTATAACCACTACCTATACCTGCCGAAAAATGGGAACAAATCAGTATGGATTTCATTGTCCAACTGCCGAAAACAATATCTGGGAAAGACGCAATAACCGTCTTTGTAGATCGACTCAGTAAACAAACTCACTTCGTTGCAAGTAGAACAACTGATACTGCACCAGACGTAGCAAAAATATTTTTCGACAATATTTTTCGTCTACATGGATTACCACGAATTATTATCTGTGACTGAGATCCAAAGTTTACAAGCAACTTTTGGCAATCGCTATTCAAAATACTCGGAACAAAAATAGCGCTCTCAACTGCATTTCACCCACAGACCGATGGACAAACAGAATGCATGAACCAAACATTAGAACAAATGCTTAGAACTTACATCAACTATTGACAGAATGATTGGGATGAACACTTAACTGCTGCTGAATTTGTATGCAATAATGCTTAGCAAAAGTCAATGAAACTATTGCCATTCTTCTTGAATTATGGCTACCACCCACTGACACCAGCAACTCTGTTACTGGAAAAGGTCGAATCAACAGTACAAGCCGTTGATGACTTCACCACACGAATGACCAACCTGCTGACCAAGGCACAAGATGCAATTCATGAAGCACAAGTACAACAGACAAGATATGCAAATGAAAAAAGGCATGAAGAATCATTTGAGATAGACGAAATGGTCTTACTGTCCTCAAGACATATCACATTGTGACAATTATCTAATCAACCTTCAAAGAAACTTCAGAACAAGTTTCTTAGATCATTCAAGATTATCGCAAAAATATCAGCTGTTGCTTACAAACTGGAGTTACCATCAACAATGAAGATTCACCCCATGTTTCATGTATCACTACTGAAATGTTAAATACCAAATAATGACGATCTATTTCCAGACAGACAAGTCATACTACCCGCACCAATTTTGGTCAATAATACAGAAGAATTCGAAGTAGAAGAAATCTTAGATCAACAGATCACCAAACAAGGCAACAGATTGACACCACAATACCTAATCAAGTGGAAAGGATACCCCTTATATGATGCAACATAGGAACCACTTAGCAATCTGACAAATGCAGATGAAGCACTGAAAAAATATCACAAGTCCTTACAGAAATAGTGTGGATGCTATTTTCTCAAAGAGGGAAGAGTTATAAGAGTGATATATATAAAGCAGCAACAAACACTTACAGGAACATAACAAACAACCATACCTACCATCAGGATCACAACCAGACTCAGAGTTATCCCATACAATGGAAATAACCACCGTAACACTGCCCGCCGTCAAGAACCTCTACCTCTAAATATAGATGAAGTAGAAGCCTTAATTGATGAAGCAATCAGCCAATGACACCACGAAACCGATCGAGTACATGTAGAAGTTATGTTGGAAGATAATGATAACATAGTACGATATTCACGAAACAACATCAATATATTCAGAACATTCAATATCTCTAAACAATATCAGGCTTATTACCAAATAGGTTATGCCTTATTTACCGCTACTGACAATATGTTAGTACCTGACCTCATTGAAGCCAAGAACCAAATAGGATTAACAGACACTGAATTCGAAAGAGGAAGAAGAATATTCCACTTCTTCAAACGATAGCCACAAGCAATCAACCGAATCGGAACACTCTCACTTAGAAAATGGGACAGGATCCCAGAAGAACAACTAGACCGAATACTGAAAGTCATGAAAGAGAGATACCCTCGGGACAGTACCTACATCATCTCCGACTTCTTGGACAAAGAAGACTCCGAAACATCCAGTCAGTCTGAGACAGATGAAGAAATCCCCCTTGAAGAAATACCCGAAATAGAATTACCTGATATGGTAGTTCCCGAATTAGAAATACTGAATGAAGCATTGCCAAGTAGGGCATTGTCAATTGAGGAATTACTCAATGAGGAAATCCTGTTTTAGGAAATTCCTTTTGTAGCATTACTATATTCAGAAATGCCTTTAGTAGTATTACTTATTGAAGCATTTCCTTTTTCTACATTACCTATCTTAGCATTACTCTTTTCAGAAATACTTCATATAGTATTTCCTTTTTAATTATTACTTTTTACAGTATTACCTTTAACTGCATTACTTATTTCAGTAATTCTTTTTGAAGTATTACCGCTATCAGAAGTACTATCTTAGGCAGCTACCTTTATAGCAGTACTATCTGATTTCTTGTATAAATACCCCCTTAGTTTTCATTTAAATAAACTTCAGTTCAATAGCAGTGCACACTCAAGATCCCTTTGAGAGCTAAAGATCTCACCCCTTCTATACACATCAAGAGCGCTAAAGACTATAAGTCTGAAATTTATAATTAATAATTTTATAAAGAAACAAAGTACTTTCGATACCTTAGAAACCTTGCGATGTACTTGGAGATTCCTAAGTCCAACGCAGATTAGTATCATCAGACGCTTCCTCACAGGTGGTTTAGGAGAAACCCCCTTACATAAACTTAGAAATTCACCAAATGGATGTAAAAACTGCATTCCTGAATGGCGATCTTGATGAAGAGATCTACATGATGGTACCTGAAGGAATCGACCAATCAGAGCTGTCACCGAGAGCTGTGTGTAAGCTCAATCGATCACTATATGGACTAAAGCAATCACCTTGTATGTGGAATCAGAAGATTAACAACTACCTCAGCCAATCAAATTTTACAAGACTACAATCAGATCACAGCATTTATCTAAGAAGACAAGACGATCAATCGCTGATAATTATTGCTATATATGTCGACGATCTACTAATTCTGGCTGATTTGATGGAAATGATGAACAAATTCAAGGTGGAGCTTAACAACACATTTGATATGATGGACTGTGGCAAAATTAAACATTTTTTGGGTATTCGAGTTATGCGTGATCGAAAAACACACACAATCACAATTGATCAAAGTCACTTCGCTAATCAAATCATTACAAGGTTTAACATGACAGATGCCAAGCCAATCAGCACACCCCTTGATCTATCCATTCAACTCAAAGCTGAAGGGGGAAAATTCACAGACCAAAGTCTATTCAGACAAATGATTGGTAGCATAATGTACCTGATGATCGGGATGAGACCTGATCTGGCTGCTGCTGTCAGCATCATCAGTCAATTTTTGGCCAATCCAATGCAAGAACATCACTACGCTCTCAAATAATTATTAAGATATATTAAAGGAACAGCCAATTATAAGCTGTGCCTTGGATGTGATCAGGATCTAAGACTGATCAGTTTCAGTGATGCCAACTGGAGAGGAGACATTAACACACAACGATCAACCACGGGCTATATTTTCAACCTATCAGGAGGAGCCATTAGCTGGTCAAGCAAATGCCAAGCAACTGTTGCCCTATCAACAACTGAGGCAGAATATATGGTATTAGCACAAGCGACAAAAGAAGCTATTTGGCTATGTACCCTATTAGATGAGCTAGGATATTTGCCGAATTGTGCAACAACCTTATTTGAAGACAACCAATCAGCAATCGCCCTTGCCAAAAATTCAATTAATCATGCTTGATCAAAGCATATTGACATTCAGCATCACTTTATTCGAGAGAAAGTTGAATCAAAGGTGATAGATATTGTTTATATGGCGACAGATGAAATGATCGCCGATGCATTAACCAAGCCACTTGCATGACCAAGACTTGAAATGTTGATCGCAAAAATGGGCTTACATAACTAACATTTTTTTTAAAAAAAAAAAATTTTATGTTCTTTATCACATCTTTCTTATCACTCAAGTAGTATTTTATATATAGTTATTTGCAGTAAATGTACTTCATAGATGCCATTTATGATGTACAGCTGAACATTTTTTTTATTCCTTTTATTTTTATTTATTTATTTTTATTGAGATATGTCAAGCAGGGGGAGTGTTGTAATTATTAGCTTATTATATCTCTCTCCCATCAATGATCGATACATTAATGATCGATGCTACATCACTCAATTGTGGCTTAGACGATCTTTGTTTGTATCGACCAATCATAAATTAGCATTAATAAATACACGCCTATTGGCTTCATGAGCCAATTTGCACTCTTTACTCCAAACACATTCGAAGATCAAATTTCAACAATTAATACATGACAATCAACCACAGAGTATATTTTCAACCTATCAGGGGGAGCCATCAGCTGGTCAAGCAAGCACCAACCAACCATTGCCCTATCAATAACTGAAGCAGAATATATGGCATTAGCACATGTGACAAAAGAAGCTATTTGGCTACGCACCCTATTGGATGAGCTAGGATATTTACAGAATTGTGCAACAACCTTATTTGAAGACAACCAATCAGCAATTGCCCTTGCCAAAAACCTAATTAATCATGCTCGATCAAAGTATATTGACATTCAGCACTACTTTATTCAAGAGAAAGTTGAATCAAAGATAATAGATATCATTTATATGGCAATAGATGAAATGATCGCTGATGCATTAACCAAGCCACTTGCGCGACCCAGACTTGAAATGTTGATCGCAAAAATGGGCTTACATAACTAACTGTTTTCTCTTTCAAAAACTTTTTATTTTCTTTATCATGCCATTCTTATCACTCAAGTAGTATTTTACATATAGTTATTTGCAGTAAATGTACTTCATGGATGCCATTTGTGATGTACAGTTGAACATTTTATTTTTACTTTTTTTATTGAGATATGTCAAGCAGGGGGAGTGTTGAAATTATTAGCTTATTATATCTCTCTCCTATCAATGATTGATTGTACATCACTCAATTGTAGCTTAGATGATCTTTGTCTGTATTGACCAATCATATATTAGCATTAAGAAATATACGTATATTTGGCTTCATAAGTCAGTGTGCTCTTTACCTCCAAAAACACATATTCAAAGATCAAAACTTCAACACTTCTTCTATCATATTGAGGTACGCCTGTCTAGGGGTTATTTCTTTATCTGTATTACTTTCATCTTCCGGTCTTTGAGTGAGTTTCGGTACTACTCCTTTCTGAATATCCAAAGGTACACTGAACTTCCTTCCATGGTTAACGAAGATTAATCTTTGTACATCCAGATTGATTCTGGCTTTAGCTTTCTTTAACCAGCTGTTGCCCAGGATAGCATTGTAGGATTGTACATCAGTGATGACCATTCTGACGGGAATTATTTCTGTTCCAAACTGGACTGGTACTTCTCAGAGTACTCCTAAAGGTACACTGCTCTTTCCACTTGCAACGAACAAGGTAGAGGTAGTGGGTTCATCAATATCCCATCCTAGGCAGTCTAGGAAATGCTTAGCGATAATACTGACTCCTGCTCCAGTGTCGATAATGACTGAGCATGCTAATCCTCCAATGTTGCATTGTACATAGGCAGATGAAGTATAGGTTTGCTCTTCTTGTTCTTCAGCAGTATTGACTTCTTCAAATTGGATAGTTAGTTTGGTTTCTGTAATCTGCATTTTCACCTTCTGCTTTATTAATGGTGCGATCTGGAAGAGTTGTTTAAAGATAATGTTGACCTTTTGACTGGCAATATCTTGCTATGGGTTATATTCAAATTCTCTAACCCTCCTAGGCTTCTTTTCCTTGTTTTCTTCCTGATCCGTCATTTCTTCATCTCCAGTAGTTGAGATAACTGTCTTGCCAGGTTGCATTATTTGTTTGAAGGCTTTGTCTCATTGATCTTCATTTAGCTGTTATCTTTGTGTTGGCTTCTTAGATTTCTCAATAACAACTTCAGGTTCCTGGATTGGTTTCTTCTTTGGGTAGGGAGTCTTCCTAGTAGTAGTGCAGCTGACTGCTTTGACAGAGTATACTTCCAGGTATTCTTCACTAAATTCTTCATCTTCTTCTTTGATTTCTTACACTACATTGGCATGGTTAGCCTTCTTTTTCTCCTCTCTCTCCTGTTCTTCCTTCCAACTTCTAGTTCGGCAGTCCTTGGCAAAGTGACTACGTCTTCCGCAGAGGAAGCAATTTATCTCAGTCTTGTTGCGTTCTTTAGTGACAAAGGTTCCTCTTGGTTGCTTATTCTGGCAGATTACCTTGGCTTCAAGATTGGCTATGTGTGCTGTCATTTCTGAGAACATCTTAGTAATCTTTTCCATTTCATCCTCGTGTGTTGTCTTTCCCATTTTTACTATGACTGTTGGTTTGATAGTGTCCTCCTCAGGTGGTTCGGCTGTTGCAGATATCATTTGAACTACAGGTATTCCAGTGCTGAATTTCCTGTATAGATCTTGTGGTAACTTGTCATATAAGGATGCCGAATGTCCCACTTTGGTGTCCCAAAAAGCCTGTGCCATCCTGACTTTCTCATCTATTCTTCAAGGGCCAAACCTCTTGATATGGCATTGGAGATCTATGGGTAAGCCATCCATAAACACCATTTCTCATACAACCAGGCTAGTTTCTCCACAGAGTTGCATGTACTGATCAATGGTAGTAACCCAGTCTTCCGGGCACTGGTTGATTAACATCTTCATGTTGAATAGCTGTTCTTTGATTGATTCTCGCTTCTGTTTGGTAAAGTACTTCTCCTCTAACCAGGCTCTTGTAACATCCCAATGAGCAGTGGCTAGTGCTATAGCAGTGGCTCTATTTCTGGCTGCTGCAGTAGCTGCGAGGAGTAATCCTCCTAGTCTAGTAGCTGCTGCATCCATCAGAGCTATATGGTATGCTTCTCTTGCAGGTTCTCTAAGTTGGGTAGCCAGGATAGGGATCCATTGAGTGCTGGCCATTCCTTTAGCTGCAAAGTAGCTTTTTAAATCATCTAAGAATTCTCAAACATATTCCTTAGTATATCCATAAAAGGTAGGTAGTCTGTCTGCCATAGTTTCTTCATCTTCTTAAGGTCTTCTCTTAGGTAGTTGTAGTAATATGGGCAGTAGTGGTAGTAGTGCCATTCTTGCTTTTGTCTTCCACTATAGGTTTCAGCAAGTTCGATTATGCAATATAGATAACAAATCGGTTGAGGTGTCGATTGATTTTCTGCCAGTCGGCACTAATTGTAATGAACTAAAATATATTAATGGCGAAATACTCAAAGTTGAGCAGGTGCAGAAAATATATTTTTAGGGGTCTTAGCAGATTATGCAGTAGCGGCTTGAAGGGTAATATGTTGATGTAGGTATTAACTAGCAAGATTTAAGTGTGATCGATTAAAGTGTATCTGTTAGAATTTTGAAACTATCTCAATTGCTTACTCCTTGAGTAAGGCTTCAGTATCCCTCAGGTTGTCTGTTGTAAGCTTCCTTAGCTTGTTGCAGTCCGAATTTTATTGATAATTGCGAGTGGGGTATTTATAAGAAATTACAAGGTGCTATACAGGCAGCTACCCAGGTTACTACTTGAATTTCTGATTGGCTCGGCTAAATATAAAGTACAAATTGATTGGCTAAGATATAATAAAATGATATATCAGGTTATAATGGAATTGGGCGGTGAAATAATATATTAGATCGAAATACTATTTTAGGTTATAATGTGATTGTGGATCTCAATAACACTTCAGATCTCAATAACACTTCGAGTCTCAGTGTTACTATGAGTCACATGACTGTGATCAAATTATATGTCGTCACAAAATGTTCTGTCACAATGTCTATTCTACAAACAATACATCTATTATGCTGAAATGATATATACTTGTAGTGATACAAAGTTGATATCCTATCAGGATATCTTGGAGATGTACCTGCTACCTGAGAGAAAGATCAAGAAACCAAAATTATTACAGATCTACTAAAGGATCTCATCCCCAATGAATCAAGAACCATATAATAAAAGAAACCCTTACCTATTTGCAAACAACACTGGAGACGTTTGGGATTGCTTTTAGATAAATATTGGATATATTGATAAAGGATACCTTTGGGGAAACCATAACATCTACCTATAAGGATGCTATTGGGATGAAGTCAACTCCTATGACCTTTAGGAATATAAAAATTAGGTTAGATATCTAGATGAGTCATATGATATTAACTATTATGAAACTTAGAGAGAATGCTATAATTAAGAATAAAAACAGACTATATCTGAAAAAAATAAAGATAAGGAAATACTCAATGAATAGAATAATAAAGTTTATACTACTCAGACACCTGCTGAAGTAAGAGCCTTATTTCAAGATAATAATGAAAATAATAGATCTATCCTAATCAAAGAAAGCAACTCAGACTCAGAGGAAAAAATCATCACCTTAGAAGAAATAATTCACCCCAATAAATATATTAACATACAATATTAGTGGTAGAAAGACTTATGGCAGAACCTACCTCAAGACACAACTTATGAGCAGTGGAAAGAACCTATCATTCCCACCTTTGAAGAAATATTCACAGTTAAAGAAATGGAAATAGCAATCTGAGTTAAGAGGCTAACAAAAACTGCAATTATACTAAAGAGAAAAATTGAAGGAGCTGCAGGCTATAACCTATTTATAGATGAAAATTGCACTCTAAAACTAAAATCATTAGCCTTTATAAAAACTGGAATCACTATCACTCTACTACTTAGATAATATATACAAGTATAAGCAAGAAGTAGACTTTACTGCAATTCTGAAATAAGAGCCTTCCCTGGACTCATAGATGAAAACTACAGAGGAGAAATTGAAGTCAGATTAGTCAACCACAACTATAGTGAATTTGCAGTATATCAAGGAGATTGAATTGCCCAAATGGTAATTATCAGATATAAATAGCAACTATTAAAAGAAGTGAAAAACTTAAAAGAAATGCAATATAGAAAGAAAGGATTTAAATCTACTGAACAAGCTAATATGATAATGGAGAGACTGGATGACCAGAAGAATACCAAGAAGCATATCTACTCTCTTAATGAAAATCTGTTACCAAATTAGAAAAGGCAGTTATAGGACCTACTGAAGGAGTATGAGGATATCATTATAATCAGCTTTAAGGATCTTCTGGACTAAGCTTTCTTTACTTACTATATCAACATAGGAGATGCCAAACTAATTAAGCAAGTACTCTACAGACTACTAGCTAACTATTATGACTTTGTATATAAGCATGTTCAAGAACTATTAGAGTTAAGAGTAATCATACGATCAAAGAGCCCCTGGGCATCATTTATCAGTATAGTACCAAAAAAAGATAGACAGAGAATAGTTATTGATTACTGCAAGCTGAATATAGTTATCAAGAAGTATATATATCTGATTCTACACTTAGAAGATTTATAGAATATATTGAAGAAGGTGCAAATCTACTCAACCCTCGATCTGTAAGCAGGATATAATTAGATTAAAATAACACTTGAAGTACAGAAGAGATCAGCATTTATTATACTGTTTAAACAATACAAATTTAAAAAGATGTCCTTTAGACTCTATAATATACCTACTACCTTCTAAGCTGCAATGAATGAGATCTTCTATGACCTAATTGGATATAGAGTAATTATATATATTGACAATATCAACATCTATACTGAGACTTTTGCAGAACATATGGTGACCCTGAAGAAAGTATTTAAATGACTTAGAAAATATAGATTGAGGATCAAGCCAATAAAATACTACTTTGGACAAAAGAAAATTAAATACCTTGGATTTATAATTGATGAAGGAGAAATCCACCCAGATCCAAAGAAGACCAAAATCATCAAAGCCTTTCCAACCCTATAAGATAAGATAACCCTACAAGGATTTTTAGAACTAGTTCAGTTCTATAAAAGGTTTATCCCCAGATATTCTGAAATTGCTGCACCCTTGCACATATTACAGAGAAAAGGAAGAGTATAGAAATAGATGCCAGCTGTGCAAACAGCCTTTAACCTGATCAAGGAAGCACTTACTCATATACTAGTAATAATAAGGTCAGATTTTATAAAGGTGTTCAAGTTATATACAGATATATCATTATTCAGACTTGGAGCAATTTTGGTATAAGATGATAAAGATAGAGAGTATATGATTGCTTATACAGAATGAGCCACCTATGGAGTAGAACCTTCCTATGAAGCTACCCAGTTAGAATGTATAGCAGTCATTTGGGTAATATAATACTTTTGCTACTTTTTAATTAGAAAGCAGTTCACCTTAATAACCGACTACTCAGCTCTCAAATAGCTTTGAAACAAACCAAATCTGACAGAAATATATGCACCATAGCTAGCTATACTATAGGAGTATGATTTTATAATATAATACAAAAAAGAACAGAATCATCAGAATGTGGACACCCTCTCATACCTACTCCAATTTATTTGAGATTGATACCCTAAATTAAAAAGAATATACCTACTCAATAGATACTAAACTCTATAATAGATATTTGAATTACCTCAGTAACCTAACCTTTACTAGGACAATGAACAAAAATAATCAATAGCTTATATGAACAATAGCACTCAACTATTTTATCAATGATAATATACTTTACCAATGACACAGAGGATAGATATGACTTGTAGTTCCTGAATACAAAAAGCAGATAGTACTTCAGGCCTCCTATGATTATCAGCTTGCAGGATACATAGGTATAGATAATATATATTAATAATTATCAGAAAAATATTATTGGAAAAATATATATAAAAACATTAGAGAATATATCAAGAGATGTAACACTTACCAGAAGAGATGCTGAGGAAAGAAAGTTGAGGCCTTACAACCAATTGTATCTAGAGGATCTTTTAAATATATTAGAATAGATATTATTAGACTACTACTAAGAATACTCAGAGGAAACTGATATATTATAGTAGCAGTGGATTACCTGACTAAGTATCTCGAAGCAAGAGCCTTGCCCCTTGCAGATGCCTTTAACATTGTACTCTTTATCTACAAAGATATTATCTGCTGCCATAAGATATCTTATGAAATGACCTCTAATCAGAGAACTGAATTTATTAATGAATTTATATAGATATTGACATAATACTTCAGGATCTATTAGATAAAGACTACTGCCTACTACCCTTAAAGAAATGGACTTACTGAATAGATGAATCAAACTATTAAGAATACAATTGCTAAAGTAGTACAATCACAAGGAGGAGATTGAGACTTGTATTTATCTTCCGCCTTATTTGCACTATGAATAATAAAACAAGAGACAACAAAGTTCATCTCTTTTGAGCTTGTTTATAGAAGAAAAGCTCATTAGCTAGTAGACCAAGTGATGACTATCCCAGAACTTAGCTATACCCTCTAGGAAGTATAAATAGAATACTATATAATAAAGAAAATTTAAGAATTACATGATGTTCGAAATAAGGTAAAAGAATTTATCACTATTATACAAGATCACCAAAAGAAGAATTATGACAAGGAATATAAGAAGACTGAAAAGTTGAAGATTAGTAATCAAGTCTTACTATACTAGAATATAGTAAAGTCTTCATAGTCAGCAAAATTGGATTTGAAATAGGAAGAACTATACTACATTGCAAGTATAAAAGAAACTATGTATCAGTTATAAAAAATAACAAGAATAATCCTACTCTGCACTGTTCACTAAAACTGCTTCAAAAAATATCATACCCTACTGGAACAACTTCTATAAAGTCCAAGTTAGCCTGATCAAGGTGTACTGATATATAGAACCCCTAGAAGATCTTGAGGAGATGGAAGAATCAACCTTACAGAAGACTTAATCAATTCTATGCAATATCCAAAAGAGATAGTATCTGGTGTGAATCAATAATGGAAGAAGTACTATCAAATTATATAACTTTAGAAAGAAGAAGTCAAACATATCTGGAATTGAAAGGATAGAGATATCTGTCAACAAGCCCTCAAAGGAGCACTCCCTACATATGCTACTAGAATAGCTAAACAAATCTACTAGCTATTTAAACACAAGCCTAGTACTCTTAACCATTTCTGATATAGTATATTTTAACTAAATATACTTATACAGAATAATATAAAGGAACTAGAGAAGGAGGTAAAATAATTGCAAAGAGATTTCTCTGAGTTAGAATTATATCTTGATACCTAACTCAGAAAAAGAAAAAAGATGTAATAAAATATTCTATAATGATACTAATTTTAATTATGTGAAATCACAATTATGAGACCCTTAGTATTATTAAGACCCTTAGTGTTATTGAGACCCTTAGTATTATTGAGACTCTTAGTGTTATTGAGATCTACAATTATATTATAACTTAAAATAGTATTTTGATCTAATATATTATTTTGCTACCTAATTATATTATAACCTGATATAATATTTTATTTTACCTTAGCTAATCAATTTATATTAGGAGTTTTGGGCAGCTATCCATATGGTACTCCCTTCAATTTGTATAAATACCCCTCTTACAATTATCAATAAAATTCAAACTGTAACAAGCTAAGAAAGCTTACAATAGATAACCTGAGGGATACTAAAGCCTTACTTAAGGAGTAAGCAATTGGGATAGTTTCGAGATTCTAACAGATATACACTTTATTCAATTAATCATACTTAAAATTCTTGCCATTTAACACTTATACAGATATATACCCTTCTTAAGATACTACTGTATAACTTGCTAAGACCTCTAAAATGTATTTTCTGCACTTGCTCAATTCTGAGTATTTTGCTATTAATATATTTTAGTCTATCACACTATACATTATTTATGAAATGGAAACTCTAATCTAATTAGAGCATAAACTCTAAACTATAACATAGTTGAGTATAGGTGAATAGATAGATAACTTGCAATATAGTTGAGTATAGGTAAATAAATGGATAACTAAATTAAATTTAATAGATTTAAAACTAATAAATATTATCTCTTGCAGCTTATAATAAAAATAGCCCAGTTGTCTGGAGTATGGAGACAGA
>RBNK01001680.1:0-13984 GCA_003990785.1 Endogone sp. FLAS-F59071 | reverse complement strand
CAAAATAAGAAAAAAGATATCAGTCACACAAGTATTCCAGTGCTGAGTCAAGGCAGAAAGGGCGGCTGACTGACCAAGAGTCTGACAAAATGTCCATTCGTCAACCGCACTGGGAGCATTATTGGCAAAGATCGATGGGACAATCCCTAATAAATATCAAACAAAAATCAATTTACTATATGACAGTCGGACAAAATTTGTAAAGACTTATACGATTTAGAAAATTATAATTAATTAATTAATTAATTAATTAATTACATTTTTCAAGAACAAGCCATCTTTAATGAAAAAAAAAAAAAAAAAAAAAAAAAAAAAAAAAAAAAAAAAATTAGTAATTTGCCAAATATTCATTACTTGATAGCCTGGAATTCACGTGTCTTTTTAAGACCTACCCTCCAATGTTGACTCCGCGCATCTTGTCTGTACCCCACTTGAAGGGGGCTGTCGAAGGGGAAGGGGAATTCCCAGAAAAAGAGATTTTCCAGCGCTGGTTGGTGGTGAAGGCACACTCATATTGCTGGATGGCGCCACCGTTGGCGGTGCTGAAGGATCGAACGTCGATGCAGAGTCCGGACGTTAGGGACACGATGGCGTAGGAGCCGTCGCTCTGCTTAGGCAATGACCACAACTGGTTGTCGAGGTTAGAGTAGCACTTCCATTGGTTGATCGTGGTGCCATTAGCAGCGCCACCTCCATTGTCAAGACATAGGCCGCTTTGTTGATTAACAATCTGGTAGAAACCATTACCAATGGCGTTGAAAGTCCATTGCTTTGTAACAATTGTAAAAGTATAGGGTGAGTTATTTGCAAATGAAAAATGATTGCATAAAGAGGAACAAAAAATCAAACCTGATTCTGACTGCCACTCGTGCAAGCCCATTGCTGCATCGACTGACCATTAGAGGTGCTGCCGTTGGTGTCATCAAGACAGAGGCCGGAATTGACAGATACGATGGTGGAAGTAGTACTTCTTTTAGTCAAAGGGAAACCTGATTAAAGTGGTTTGAAGTAAAGTCAGTAATGAACGAGCGATCAAGAGGAACCGCTAAGAAATTTTATTTCGAACTTCATACCAGCAACACCATTGATCCCGATACCACTTGCGAGAACAAGAATGCCAAAGACTGCGGCGGTTGTCGCAGTTGCTGATTTTATGTAAATCATTGCGTAGAAAAGAGAGAACTGCAGTGGCTATACTTTGTAGGATGAAACGTTGCCGTATTTAAGAAAAAACTGAATCTGCATTTAGATATCTTGGGTACCTTGATTTTCGGCTGATGGTGTACGAAATTCTCTCGACCAACTAAAATGAGTACAGGTGGTTGCGACTATGCTCAAGAAAACTTTTTTTTAAATAAGGAAAATATTTATTGCCCACGTTATCCCGCTCATCGGCTTTTAGTTTGAAATTTCCAATTACGTTTCGCATATATGAAAAAACGTTACCACTTAGGGATTTAGATCGGGTACAATTTCTTTAAAAGTGTATTGTTCTAATGCAATGCTCACAGAGATCATTGTCTTCAAATCGGTGATGCGAAAAGCTTTTTTACAAAGTTCTTTATTTTCCGATTTGGCTCCACACCAATTTGTGATGAAATTTAACTTACAAGACTTGGTGAACAGCAAAGGCGTATGGAGCCAGGAAAATTATTCTTACACTACATTTTTCTGCCAGAATATATTCTCGATCCTACTGTTTCCAAGAGATTTTACCTTTAAAATCACTACATAAGATTCGCGGCGTACAAGGATAGGAGCTCTAAACCATTTCTAGCGAATCGAGATACAAATTACAATGGGCATGACAAATAACCCTAAAGTAACATGGCTGTGCCGGTGCCGCGATATGAGGAGTAGGTTTGGTGTAAGTGGCAACAGAAAGTAACACTAGGGGCTTTCATATATATATATATAAATAACAATAAAAAAAAAAACCGAAAACAACCGGAGTTTTCAAATTTGCCTTCGGAGCGACTACCGTCAGTCCGTCAGTGGCGCGGAGTGTACTGTACCTGTAAATCGTAGCTCCGATCCGTAGTACGGATCCCCACTCACGGGCAGTACAAACCAAATTTGATACAAAAAAAACTCAAATGGTTGGATTTTATGATTCGAGATACAAATGTTTAGTTAAGCATTTGACTTACTGTACTGTTAGTTTTTTATCATTCTTTCATTTTTTTTTTTTCTTAAGGGTGACATAATCACCGAGCTTCATGAGTCACTTGAGTTCCGTAGTGCGTATTCGACTCAACCCTCTGCCTAAATAGATGATTGGACGTAACTAATATTTTGCAGGCTGAGTTGATACCCAAACCTAGGGTAGCATGGATTAAATCTTTTACAACACCATATGATGGACTAGAGATCAGCTTTACTAATAGTTAATAAATTGAAAAAAATAAATAAATAAAAATCAGTAGCATATGAGCGAGCATATGATCGCCAAAATCAGCCGACAAGGTCTCCCAAGATTCCAACAAATTAGGATTTTAATATCGATATATATTAAGCGTAGTTTATTGCAATTACGCTGATGCTATCAAACCAAGGTGAGTGAATTCAAGCTCAGATCGCACAACTTTATCATGAAATATTAATGACTAAAGAGTAAAAAGTAACCAAAAAAACGCAGAAAGAGTAAATTAAAACGAAACTTTATGAATAGAATTGCTGGTCCGATCTTGAGGGTTAAGCGGAGTGAAACTCCTGCGTAAATTATTTATTTGCTTTAATGACGAGATTTGTGTGAAGAGGAAGCATAGCTATTACGACTAATATTAAATTATCTATGTCAACAACGAGAATCCTTAGCATTAGGAATATTAAAAATGCTTAGGATATCTAAATTATTTCTGTAATAAAACCTCTACAAAGTTGGTGCCTGTTATTTTTTTTCATAAATATTGTGTCGGTGCTGGAGCAGAAGAAGTTAATGCTACGGATGGTTATTATTAGGAAACAAATAATTGGTAGGTTGAATCACGTAATGATTGCTTATACAGTTGAATATCAAGAATTCTTTTTAACTTAATTTTTTGACTAACGTCAGCTACGTATTCTCCACAACCTCGTAACCGGGCGTAAGTATTGTGAACATATTGTCAAACAAATTTCGTATTGTAGAGAATTTTCTTTAATTTGATAGTGTACAGTTATGTATTGTGCTATCAATCTTGTTTTTACGTTCGGTTGGCGGCTGGTGCTATATTTTGCTGACTTATTACCCAGGTTAGATACTATTCTTTCTATCGCGTCTCATCGTTAGTTAGGACAAAAGCATTTTCTTGATTGTACAAAAAGCGCAGCCTAAGAATCAGTGGCCTGCTTAGCATACGTTTCAAAATGTACTGTGACTCTATGGGCTTGGTTTTTCCATATAGCTTGGTGAACAGATTCATTTATTTTGCGCAAAATTCTTCTGCAGTGTATGTTTGGATTACAAGCTCACAATCTTACATCTCCCTCCTTTTCGATAAAACCTTTACAATTGATAAACTTCATTTGTTCTCTGAATGCTGCAATATCAAACAAATATGATCAAGAAAGTGCATAGGCCTGTTCACTCTGATTGATTTGCACAACAAGAGTAAATCTTTTAACGCATGCTTTCCTCTATGGAAAAGATAAACTTTTAATTCCGAACCTCTATCGCTAGTTTAGAGTGGGATAGAATCCTTTGAGGTGACATGACTAAATTGTCATTTGGTGTAGCCAAAGTAACAAAGAATTCTGTTTTTCCTTTTTTTTTTTTTTTTTTTTTTTTTTTTTTTTAGAAAAACAATATTGCGGGGAAGAAATTATGGGAAAAGGTTTTCAACTGAGTATTGGGACTTGGTGATGCAAAAACCAAGTTTAGAGGCTTGACATTGGTGACACTGAAATTATTTATTAAAAACTTTCGTCATTGAACCCTGCGGCTCTCATTGACTCAAAAAGGTCTTTCTCTTAAAAGAAGTGGTTCAAACACGTTGCACACGATTTTTCAGATTTATTAAGATGGTTATTTGTAATTAATTATATTAAAAAAAAAAAAACGATCATGGGTCGTTGTTGGTGCGACTAACACGTTCACGTGTGAAATAATTCTCCAAGATATATGCTCCAAGATATATGCTCAAATACATGATACCCCACGAACTCTGGAGCTAGATTTTTCCACCGATTGTCCTAGAGTACACAGGACCTATGACACTACCTTGAAATTGAGGGAAGACTACTTTTTTTGTCTTGAACTGTCCGAACCAACCACTCCAGAAACTGCAATTCAGATTTACCGAGCGAAATTTCAGAAATTACAACTCAGAATTGCCAAACAAATTTGCACTTCAACGTGATCGGATGTTCAAAGAGTTGTTATTGCCACTTTCATGACAACCAATGCGCGAGCAAAAGAGATATGTGTCATTATCATATGTGTTAGGCGCTGGAGCAATTCACCTCGGGAAGAGACAGGCCTAACGTAAGATACCAATGTGAAACAGGGGGTGGGAGGAAAAACAACTTATTCGACTACATGAAGTGGTGTGAATGGTGGTGTGGCTCTAGCTGGAGAGGCTTTGTGGCAAATACTCCTTAAAGGGAAATGTTATCAGACACGCGTGATTAACACGATATCATTATCTTCAAAAGGTATATTGATATCGTGGCTCTCACATATTGCAAATATTTTCCTACCAATTACAACACTAAAAAGGATGGCTCTGATTCATAGTGTGAAGGCACTAACGAAAAAAATGCATTCCTACTCGAAGCCTTATGGGCTGGGCTTTTCATAAATTTTGTGAAATTAATAAACAGACGACTGGCGACTGCTCTATTCTTTGTATGCGGACATGAGTTACAAATACTTTGTCGACCAATGATACATGCATCGTGTGAGGGAGAAGAGCTGTAAACTCATATTGTTGATTATCGCTTCTTTCCTTTTCTTTCCGACTAACACGAAATTTGTAAACTTTTCTAACCAATGTCATTCTCGGACAGTTTTCGGACTTGCCGAGCAGCCGAGCAACAGACTAAGCCTTATCTGTTGTTACACAAACGGCCCAATTTTGCCGACTGTCTGGAGTATATTCCGTTTTCCGAAGAATAAAACGCACTCACTTCGCTGCAATCGCGGTACCTGAGCACGGTCTCCGTGATCTGCGCAGGTTCGAGTACACCCTCATCATACGATATTCGGGGCACTCGAACTAAGCAAGGTGCTCAATAGGCTTGAAAGATTGGATGGAAGGATAGGAGGGTGAATGCAAAATTTTGCAAAAAAAAAAAAAAAAAAAAATCCAATAGGCACAAGAAACATTCTATTTCATCACGATCGTATGCCGTATGCTTACAAGTTTCATCCCAAGTCCTTACTCTTTTATGAAAGACGCGTCCATAAACTCTTTATATTCACCTTGAAATTGAAAGTCGCGTAGTCGCGCTCCAGGAGCTTTCTTTTCTCGCTACGATGAGGCAGGCGGTAGGAGAAGTAGGGCTAAGGTTTATTGTACCCTATAATAGAACGATCAAATAAATGAAGTGAGATACAAACGGCTCCTGCCACTACACAACAAAGTGTACATTACAACCCACCAGCTTGTAGAACCCAATTACTGCGATCGGATTTTGCTTGCTCTATGCGATGGCAAATTGATTGTAGATCAACGCAAGGCAGTTTGCAAAGGAGGACTGAGTTTTCGGAAATGTCGTCAGTTACTATAAAGGAGAAAGAAAGGTGAGGTGAAACGAGGTTAAGAAATAGCTCTTAAAGTACAGCTGCTCACGCAAAGCAAAGCGGCCATCCATTTGGGCAAGCCCTTTGAGGTGGATGACAGTGAAGGGCTTGTTGGCAACGGTTTTGCGTTGTTCAACATTTTGCGAAATAAGTGTCGAGGATTAAGGTCACGGAAACACTACATCAGGAAAACGTTTTAAATAGTTCGCGAACAGTATTACCACGAGCACGGATGCTAGTCATAGACTACGAATTGTTTTTTTACGAACAGCATACAAATAGTGCTCGAACAGTCCAAGAGCAGTATTGCAAAATAACAAACACTACAGAACAGCCCAGAACAGCCTACGAACAGCCTGCGAGCACGGATGCTAGTCATACGTAGACTACGAACTGAAAATATTTTCTGAAACTAGATCAACACGAAAGAAAACCACAGTGGCGACTACCTGGTTTAAAAAGGGCCGCATTGAGGTAGCAAAGTTACTTGTTGGTGATTTTGGTGTTGAAAGAGACTCCAGGAGTAACTACGATGCACACGCCGCTTCCGGAGGTAGTGTAGAACTTTTAAAATCTTTGATTATAGATTTCGGTGCAAACATGCATGCCAAGGAGAGTGACGGCAATGAACCGCTGCAATGGGCCGCTGCAATGGGCCGCGAAGAGTGACCATATTGGAAGAATTCGGAGCAGATGTTAACGCCAAGGACAACAATGGAAATATTCTTCTGCACTGGGCGTCAGAGAATGGTCATGTTGAGATGTTAAAGTTTCTGGTATACGAGTTTCGAGCAAACTTGAATGCCAAAGGACAAGATGGCTTGACACCTTTGCAACTTTCCGAGGAGAGAGGGCAGTTGAAGTTGTGAAGATAATTAGCAATTAACTCAGCACTAATAGAGACGGTAAGGACATCATCAGTGAAACGTATAATGATGGAGTAACAAAGGGCGGAAAAGCCCAAAGGTATGACAATATGGTATTTGTCTTAAATGCAGATACGACGAATTCTGACGTTACCATTGCTGCACAATTCGACGAAGTCATCAAACCCAGCGACGTCGCTAGAGAAGGTGCATTAGGTAGATTTGGGAGTCTGGATGGTGTCTATATGCGATTTCGGTCCATCCCTTTGATCCATCAATCCTGCTTCCCTTCTTTTTTTCTCTCTTGTTTTTCCTTTTTTTTCTTATGTGCATGAGTAAAGCGAGATGCCAAACTTCATGTTTGTTGCTCGCGAAGGTGCAAGTACAAATTATTACTCTCTACCTTTTGATTTCTGCGAATGGATGCTTCCATTCTATCGATTCTTTGCAATTTTATACTTCCACAAGACCCTTGTATAGTTTTTCAATATCAAACAGTGGTGTTTTTTGTATCCATTATCTTGAGCACGTTTTTTACATGAACCATCGGCATATCCCCAACCCATTATCTTTCATCACTTATCCCCTCTTTCACTTCACTCGACCATTCAAACCATTTCTCTTCTGTTCGACTTGTTAAAGCCACAACGGTTGTAGGAAAAGCCATATCCTAAAGTGAATGTTGCTAAAGACAATTGTGACGGTTATTTTCTCCGCACTGTAGCAAACTAGATTGTCGACAAAAACAAAATCCAAATATAAACCCACTCGCAGACGTAAATGATGAATTACGTGTACCCCGAAAACGGCTATTATAAACTTGGTTAGAAAGTATAGGCATTGAGTTGGGTACACTATAAATATTGACATGATGAATTACAAACATTTCAGTTGTGTTAGCTTTGTTTGAATCTATTTAAGTAAGGCTCCGAATGGGACGGTCCGGACCGGTGGACCGACGGTCTGGGACGGTCTGGGACGGTCCAAAAATCCCAACTTAAACTGATTTTACCGGTCCAGTTGGGACGGTCCAAAGTCTGTCCCAGGACCGGACCGGACCGTCCCAGCCTTTGGCATTGTTTAATCTGACAATGGTTGTTATGCATGCATAATCGTCCATCTTGCTTTTGCCTTTTTTGATCACTAGCGCTCATCATAGTAGAAGAGGGCGGGTGAGGGAGTCAACATTGGCACACAAAGGTAGAATTACGTTGCATGCATGACAACAATTGTCAGATTGACAAATTGGGACAAATTGGAAGAACAATGCCAAGTGTTGGGACGGTACGGTCCGGTCCGGTCGGCAAGAATAATACTGTTAATGAGCCGAGGGGTTACATTTTCAAATAAGTCTCAAAGAGCATATCTGACAACCGGCAAGCGAAATTGCTGAATGATTTTAGTTCATAGTTCAAGATATATGGTGAAGCTATTGCTAATTAAAAATCATACAGGGCGCTACCCTCGACTTGACAATGAGCCCTATACAGTGCTACTAAAGGTTTCAATTATGCAATAGCAAAATAAATACAAGAGGGTGAGAATGGCTATGGAGTGAAATTTTCAAAACATCCCTTATCGCTCATTGAAATAAGGTACTTTTTAGAAAGTTTCACGCCATGTAACAATGAATGATTTTAGGCCCTTCGGGCTAGGATTTTGCCGACAATGCTGAAAGCAATGTTCAAATTTTAGGAGAAATTAAATAGACATATTTCTCTCAAGTCTGTGATGCGGATTTGGGATAATACTTCTTCAGCCCGGGCCAGGACTTGAAATCTTGAAATGGTACCTCATTCCCTTCCACACACCCTCCATCGGGGAAAGGATACACGAACGCCGGCTTGAATGCCCTCTTGCCCGCCAGCTCCGAAAATCCACTTCTCGAGATCACGAGCCTATCGGCCTCCGCCAACATGAGATGGTCGACAACTGTATTGGTAAGGTCTTCAGCTTCTTGAGTTGGCGTAAGGTCGATGTGAACGATAGCACCGGGGACGGTGATGATTTTATCGGCCCCGTACCTGGCCACAGCCTGCTGAATGATCTCCTCGCTATCCGAAGTGAGGAACCACCTTGCTTTGCGGAGCGAGGGCTGCTTGGACAAGAGCTCGTGCTCAATGGTCTCGGCGCATTGAAAGAATTCTTTGGCTGCTTGTCGCGGCACACGTTTCGGGTCGGTCCATGATGAGGACGAACCTGTCCGGATCTGGATGCCGATAAGGGCAATGTCCTCGTTAAGAGCGGCCGTCCTGGTGATGTTGCGAATGGTGTGACGGATGGTTGGGGTCGGGTGCAGGACGTAATTAAACAAGCAACCTGGGATATTACCCGAAGGAATGGCGTCAAGGCCGAGTTCGAGGATCTTGGTGGAAAGGAAGGGGTTAACAAGTAAGCGGTGAACAAGGTACTGGTTGGTGTTTTGAATGAGAATATCGACCTCGTGAAGGTGTACGCTTGGGTCGTCCTCTTGGTAGTCCCACTCTGGTTGAGAATTAAGAAATGTCACTTCATCGACTCGACGACCGAGGGCGAGCTCCTCCCGATATGTCCAATCCAGATGTGGGTTTAGAAATGTAAATGACTTGTTCAAGCCTGCGGGAAAGGAGTGATCCACAAAGAATGCCCGGTCGGTAAACAGGGCGAGTGTAAACGACGTCAGGAGTCCGCGCATCCGATCACCTAAACCCCCACACCCGCGACGGGCGCACCGCCAGACGACAGCATTGACAGTGGGATCGCCAGCGAGGGCGCGCAACTGTCGTGCTTCGAAACGTCGAAATATCTCACGCCAATCATCCCCCCCGCAGTGGGCGGCATATGTAGATGCATTGGTGGTGAAGAGGAGGTTGCCAAGATCGACGGTGGAAGGATCAGAGTGGTCATAAGCGAGGGTTGGCAATGAGCCAAAGGGACGCCATGCTGGGAGTTCGTAACTAGTGTATGTTTGGCAAAGATGGTAAACGAAGATGAGGAGGTTACCGGCAATTGTTATGATCAATATGGCCCAGATGAAGGTAGAGGGCGTGCGCATGGCGCTATTTGATGGAGAAGGGATGGGTTCAGAAAAGCCAAAGGGATGGCCAAGGTCAAGTAAATGTATTAAATCGAATTATTGCTCGTCGGAAATGGAAAAATGGTACTACCAATAGGGAAAGTATATACGCATTCACTCATTCATAAAAAAAACCCAAGGCGTTACTCATCCGGAACAGGCAAAGAGATTTCGGTCAAGGATTTATGCGCCGAGTCTATGCAGTATGCGAAAGTTTATCCTGGACTTGTATACAAGTCGACGACGACATGCGCCGAGGCCAAACGTCCTTGGTCTGCAAAGACTGTTAGGATGCCGAAAAGGGACATTCCGACGGACTAGGTAGACATTACCAGGATTCCACTGACCCAATATCCCGGGTTTTCGCAGGAACGTGACGTGCAAGTAACGACATGTGGGAATCCATATATCCATATATGGAGGGCCTCCGATGCACTCTTCTTCTGCTGTCACAACAAAAAAAATCTCGCGTTTGAATAAGCTTAGCCTATTTCAAATTTCGTCTATCACACGTATCGGAATACGTTGTAATACCGTCATAGAGTTGGAAATAGCGCATGTACACTGGGTTGCCAAAAGTATTCGTACACCCCTACTAACCTGATTTGGGATTCCGAATTACGAATTAAGGTGTTCCGAAATTATCATTCAGTCATTCAATCAAATCAAATCATTATAATAAATAATTATATCATTATAAACAGTTTTTTTTTTGTCTATGAACAATTATGAATTTTGAGATTTGACAAGTTTGAAGTAGGAGTAGCCATTACTGTCAAGGGTACTGCAAGATGGTTGGTGGCCAACACAATTATCAGATCTCAACCCTATAGAGAATATCTGGGCACAATTAAAACTCAATTGAAGCAAGAGAACTAAAAGAAAAAACTGTAGCTAAATTATTAATAGCACTACAAGAGTAGGATACTTTGAAAAAATATATATATATATATTGTGATGACTGACCTGCAACTTGCTCGATTTCTGAGAACTTACTACCCTTTTGGAGTTATTGTTTTCCCTCTACAGAAGCATGATCCCTCCACCAGTGGCATTACACAATTTACAATAATCGAATAGTATTTTAGCCTCTCAATTTTTGTATAAATACCCCCCTCTATTTCTCTTTAATAAAGTCAGTTTGTTCAGAGTCTTTGAAATATCTCAGTCAGTCAGTTGTAGTAAGCCTGAGAAGTACAGCACGTGACTGTCAGTAAGGATATGCAATGGAGATAGCGTTTTCATCATTCTGATCATTCTCACCCAGATCAACGCACGTTTGCCGTGGAATGACTGATTATTAGTACATTCATCACAATATATATATATGCAATTTAGTACAATCAATGCCAAAGTGAGTTCAGCTAGTAATAAATTGAAAGGAATGCCTATTTGTTATTAATTTGTAATATCTAATCTTTTTGTAAATATGGTCTATATCTGCAGATGTATATGTATGGGTTGCAAGTGAAAATCTGAGGGAAAGTCTCGCAAGGGGAAGTTCAGTTGCACTAAATTTCGACTAACTAAATCAATCAAGCTAGTAAGGGTGTACGAATACTTTTGGCAACCCAGTGTACAACGATCGATTGTGACTCAGACTCTAATGACGTAATTAATTAATCTAGCTCTTTGCCTAGTTTCTAACTTTAACACTTAGAACAAAGCATACCAGGCCAAGCAGGAGAAGGTAATCTAACCGCACAAAATCCAAATTTTCTGTGTGCAGACTCATTGAGCGATCGGCCGTAATATTAAAGCGACAGCCCGCGTGCAGTTCCATTCCTGTTTGCTGTCCAAATCCGTGCTGTCCCAACCAGTATTGTTCGGGTCCGTATTGTTTAGAGATAGACGAGCAAATTGCAAAGTCTATCTCTAGGATGTCCGAGCACATTGTCCGTTCTATGAGAATATCCAAGGAAGCCGGACTTAGCTAACGCAAAAATTTCATTGTGCATCATTGTTTAACTGTTTGAAAAATAGGCTTTTTTCCAGCTGTGCAATCCACTTTTCGAGTATCCATGGCGTGTCAGTAACAATGTAATTAATCAATTAAATGAAAATGATGGTTCAATGACTGGCTATTTACTACGGTGCGCGAAACATTGACAATAATGAAGTGAGCGCCAATTTCTTTTATGAATACAAGAAACTAAATATAATATAATAAATAATAATTATCAATTCATCAAACACAACACTTAACCAACCCGTCCGCGAATCGAGAGTGATCCATGATGGGGATAGTGAGATATGCGAGATTACGCGGAAGGTGACGTAGATGAATAATTAATATAATTATATATAATGGCGCTTCTCTCTATTTCACTATGTATAACAATTTCCTCTTTGCGGTATATTTCCCGTATTCTGTCTGTTTTCCTAGAGGAGAAATAGAGATTTTTATTTATTTTATTTTATTTTTAAATATGCTCACCTCTGCTACTCTCTCCCAACCAACGCACCCAATGCCATCAACATTCGGACAAGTGGCGGGTACGGGTCGAGATAAAAAAGTACCCGTGAGATAGCGTCTAGCACTGAGAATATGTTTGGAAGTAGACGGGTGAATTTTTTTTTCCATGAACCTCCTTTTGCCAAGCGAAATATAATCTATTTTCGCCCGCAAACGGGATCTATAAAAATAAACGAGAAACGAGAATCGTGGGCAACAGGGAACACACGCTTACTTAAATGGCCCTGACAGTCTTGGCGAAACCCATTTAGGCTCGAAGAGGCATGAGCCGCTGTCAATCGTGCAGCTCGATCAGAAGCCGGAATCATGCAACGGAGGATGCAAGGGCGAGCATGGGAGCAGGCGGCGGAGAGGGGGGGGGGGGAACGTTGAGGGGAGCAAAAGATTGATGTAGGAGAGAAGAAAAGATGCAAACGAGCAATCGGATATGTAATTGGAATGGCCAATCTTTCTAATAATAGGTCACCGATCACTGTGACCGGGCGAAATGTCTTGGCACATGCTCAAATGGACTGTTTTTGATTTAATAGTGTCATTAAAATCACTGATTGTTATTCATACAATCAAATCAGGTGACCAAATTACCAAATTAGGTGACATTCGGCATAAAAACCAGATTTTCTGCTAATGTTATTATCAAATTTGATAATCACAGGATATACTTTATAAAAAGGTTCACCCCAAATAAGGAACGCTCGCTGCTCGCTGCTCGCAACGTCTCTTAATCTCTTCCTTTACATTCCTGCTCCCCCTACCATGACTTCTATGCCCGACAAACGCTTTGTCTTTGACAATCTATCGCCTCCCTCCTACGACGAGACTGTAGCCTCTTCCTCGTCCCAACAAGAACCAGGCCCGTCCGCACCTTCGCTTGAGGAGATCGTCTTCGTCGCCGAAAAGTCCCGGCGCGTCAGTATCTCCTCGCCGCCCCTTCCTCTCGGCACTGATATCACTGATATTGGCACTCATGACTATGCATCATCCTTGGCAACTTTGCCACAACCATCGGCCGCCGCAAGTTCATTGCAGTCCCTGGTGAATTCTCCTTCTACCGAGCCAATCACATGGACCAAATGGCTCGCTAATCCGTGGGGATGGACCTCTTGTCTCTTTTTGGTGTTTATCAATCTCCCGTTCTCGCTGTTCGCGTCCTGCTGGTGCTTTGCCACCTCCTTTGTGGGCTTGGTCGCGCTTGTATTTCCGCCTGTAGGGGTGCCTCTCTGGATAGGCATCTTGTACAGCTGGAGGTAAAGTCATGGTTATTAGGATTCGTCTCTGTCCAACGTCATTGCATGGTCGTACCCAAGCAACAAGACGCTTGAGTTAAACACTAATTTATTTACTTATTTTTCTTCCAGACTCCTCGGCCGTTTTGCTCTCATTTCCATTCACACACTTTGCGCCCCACCGTCAACCTTGCGTCCCGCTTATCCACCGATCCAACCCTGCACTGCCAGTCCATCCACGGGTATCTTTGTGCTAACGAAATACCTCACAATGAACCGGTACACGTGGTACTGTTTCATCTACTTTATTGGTCCGCAGCTCCTCTTTGCCGTAGTCGGAATCGTTGTCGCCCTCTTCATTATGGTCCTGAGCATGAGCATTCTGTGGCTTTTACCGTGGGGTTTGACTACACTGGCGCGGATCGGCAAATGGCAGAGTAAGCTAACAGAAAGCTTCTTGATGCTTGCCATGGATGGACAGGTGGTAGCAAAGGGAAACAACGAGGCATGGGTAGGGCGCGAGATGAGCATGGTGTAGTGAGATTGGTTGATCTGTGTAGAAGTAGAAAAGAAGAACCTGTTGCTCGTGGCGATTTCTAGTGTATTGTCCTTTTCGTCATATACCCCCCCCCCCTT
>RBNK01001679.1:0-13993 GCA_003990785.1 Endogone sp. FLAS-F59071 | reverse complement strand
CGTCATTTGGACTTGGAGCAATCTTGGCGCAAGATGACAAAGACGGAGAACATGTGATTGCTTACGCAGGACGAGCCACCCATGGAGCAGAACCTTCCTATGGAGCCACCCAGCTAGAATGCGTAGCGGTTGTTTGGGCCGTATAACACTTTCGCCACTTCCTGATTGGAAAGCAGTTCACCCTAATAACAGACCACTCAGCTCTCAAATGGCTTTGGAATAAGCCAAATCTGACAGGAATGTATGCACGATGGCTAGCTATACTGCAGGAATACGACTTCACGACGCAATACAGAAAAGGATGGAATCATCAGAATGTGGACACCCTCTCATGCCTACCCCAATTTATCCGAGATCGACACCCCGAACCAAAAAGAATATACCTACCCAATGAACACTGAACTCTATAACGGATATCTGGATTACCTCAGTAACCTAACCTTTACTGGGATGATGAACGAAAACGATCAACGGCTTATACAGACAATGGCACTCAACTATTTTATCAAGAATAATATACTTTACCGACGACACAGAGGACAGACATGACTTGTAGTCCCTGAATACAAAAAGCAGATGGTACTTCAGGCCTCTCATGACCATCAGCTGGCAGGACACATGGGCGTAGACAACACATATCAACGATTATCAGAGAAATATTATTGGAAGAACATGTACGAAGACATTAGAGAATATATCAAGAGATGCGATACTTGCTAGAAGAGGCGCCGAGGAAAGGAAATCGAGACCTTACAACCAATTGTACCTGGAGGACCCTTCGAACATATTGGAATAGATATTGTTGGACCGCTACTGAGAACACTTAGAGGAAATTGATACATCGTAGTAGCAGTAGATTACCTGACCAAGTACTCCGAAGCAAGAGCCTTACCCCTTGCAGATGCCCTTAATATTGCACCTTTTATCTATGAAGATATTATCTGCTGCCATGGAATACCTTATGAAATGACCTCCGATCAAGGAACTGAATTTGTTAATGAATTCATGCAGATATTGACGCAACACTTCAGGATCTGCTAGATAAAGACTACTGCCTACCACCCACAAGGAAATGGACTTACTGAATGGACGAATCAAACCATCAAGAACACGATTGCCAAAATAGTACAATCACAAGGAGGAGATTGGGACTTGTACCTGCCTTCCGCCTTATTTGCACTACAAACAATGAAACAGGAGACAACAAAGTTCATCCCTTTTGAGCTCGCTTACGGAAGAAAAGCTTATCAGCTGGTAGACCAAGTAATGACCACCCCGGAACCCAGCCACACCTCCTGAGAAAAGCAAATCGAGCATCGTGTGACAAAGGAAATCCAAGAATTACACAATGTCTGAAACAAGGCGAGAGAATTTATTGCCATTGCACAAGACCGACAAAAGAAGAATTACGACAAGGAACACAAGGAAACCGAAAAATTGAAGATTGGTGACCAAGTCTTACTATACCGGAACATAGTAGAGTCCTCATGGTCAGCAAAATTGGACCTGAAATGGGAAGGACCATACTACATCGCCAGTATAAAAGGAACTACGTATCAGTTACAAAAAACGACAGGAACGATCTTACCCTATACTGTCCACCGAAACCGCCTCAAGAAATATCATGCCCCGTTGGAACAACTTCCATGAAGTCCGAGTCAACCTGATCGAGGCCTACCGACATATAGAACCCCTGGAAGACCTTGAGGAGATAGAAGGATCGACCTTATAGAAGACCCGATCAATTGTACGCAACATTCAGAGGAGGCAACACCTGGCACGAATCAATGAATGGAAGGAATACTACCGGATCGCACAACTCTGGGATGAAGAAATTGAACATATCTGGAACCGGAAGGACAGAGAAATCTGTCAACGAGCCCTTAAAGGAGCACTCCCTGCCTATGCTGCGAAAATGGCTGACCAAATTTATCAACTATTCAAGCACAAGCCTAGCGCTTTGAACCACTTTCGGTGCAGTATGCACCAACTAAATCAACTGACACAGAATGAAATGAAGGAGCTAGAGGAAGAGGTAAAACAGTTACAAAGAGATTTCTCTGAGTTAGAACTATACCTTGAAGTCTAACTCGCAGAAAGGAAGGAGATGTGATGGAACATTTTGTGACGACATACAATTTGATCATGTGAAGATCATAGTCATGTGACTTGTAACGTTGCTGAGACTTGTAACGTTGCTGAGACTTGTAACGTTGCTAAAATCTGCAATCACACTATAACCTAAAATAGTATTTCGATCTGATATATTATTTCATCGACCAATTACGTTATAACCTGATATATCATTTATTATATCTTAGCCAATCAATTTGTACCTTATATTTAGCCAAGCCAATCAGAAATTCAAGTAGTAACCTGGGTAGCTGCCCATATAGCACCTTGTAATTTCTTATAAATACCCCGCTCGCAATTATCAATAAAATTCGGACTGCAACAAGCTAAGGAAGCTTACAAACAGACAACCCAAGGGATACTGAAGCCTTACTCAAGAAGTAAGTAATTGGATAGTTTCGAGATTCTAACAGATACACTTTATTCGATCGATTACACATAATTCTTGCTAGTTAACACCTACATCGACACCCTTCTTAAAGACGCTACTGCATAAACCGCTAAGACCCCTGAAACGTATTTTCTGCGCTTGCTCAATTTCGAGTATTTCGCTGTTAATATATTTTAGTCCGTCACAATACAGATCATGAATCACTCAAATACCTGAACAAATAGCCGACCCTCTCCACCCGACAAGCACGATGGATGGATCACCTCAACAATTATCACTTTGAAATAATCTACAAACCTGGAAAGCTTAATGTGGTAGCAGACGCATTATTCTGCCAACAACAGGAGGATAAACAAATCAAAGCCATCATCGAAATCACAGACAACTAGATATAAGAAATTCAAGAAGAAGTCCAGTTAGACAAAAAAGCATAGAAAATCATAGAAGAACTCAACACCAAACCAGACATGACAAACAAATTCAAGATCCGAAACAACAATCTCTATTATGAAGATTGACTCTTCATATCATCAAATCTTTGTGTCAAGATTCTACAAGAACACCATGATATACCCTTAGCAGGACACTTTGGATTCGATAAAACTTACGAAGCACTTACTAGAAACTTTTACTGGCCAAAAATGTTTACAAGCACCAAAAGCTTCATAGCCTCTTGTGACACTTGTCAATATAACAAAACACTCTGACAATCACCTGCTGGACTATTACAACCACTACCTATACCTGCTGAAAAATGGGAACAAATCAGTATAGACTTCATTGTCCAACTACCGAAAACAACATCTGGGAAAGATGCAATAACTGTCTTCGTCGATCGACTCAGCAAACAGACTCACTTCATTGCAAGCAAAACAACTGACACTGCACCAGAAGTAGCAAAAATATTTTTCGACAATATTTTTCGCTTATATGGACTACCATGAATAATTATCTGCGACCGAGATCCAAAGTTTACAAGCAACTTTTGGCAATCGCTATTCAAAACACTTGGAACAAAAATAGCACTCTCAACTGCATTTCACCCACAGACTGATGGACAAACAGAACGCATGAACCAAACATTAGAACAAATGCTTAGAACTTACGTCAACTATCGACAGAATGATTGGGATGAACACTTCACTGCCGCCGAATTCGCATGCAACAATGCTCAGCAAAAGTCAACAAAACTATCACCATTCTTCCTAAATTATGGCTATCACCCGCTGACACCAGCAACCTTATTACTAGAAAAGGTTGAATCAACAGTACAAGCCGTTGATGACTTTACCACATGAATGACCAATCTGCTGACCAAAGCACAAGATGCAATTCGCGAAGCACAAGTACAACAGACAAGATATGCAAATGAAAAAAGGTGTGAAGAATCATTTGAGATAGACGAAATGGTCTTACTATCCTCAAGACATATCATATTGCGACAATTATCTAATCAACCTTCAAAGAAACTTCAGAACAAGTTTCTCGGACCATTCAAGATTATCACCAAAATATCAGCTGTTGCTTACAAACTGGAGTTACCACCAACAATGAGGATTCACCCCATGTTTCATGTATCACTACTGAAACGTTACATACCAAATAATGATGATCTATTCCCAGATAGACAAGTCAGACCACTCGCACCAATCTTGGTCAATGACATAGAAGAATTCGAAGTAGAAGAAATCTTAGATTAACGGATTACCAAACAAGGCAACAGATCGACACCACAATACCTAATTAAGTGGAAAGGATACCCCTTATATGATGCTATATGGGAACCACTTAGCAATCTGACAAATGCAGATGAAGCACTGGAAAAATATCACAAGTCCTTACAGAAATAGCGTGGACGCTATTTTCTCAAAGAGGGAAGAGTTGTAAGAGTGATAGATATAAAAGCAGCAACAAACACTTGTAGAAACATAACAAACAACCATGCCCTGATTCAACAACGACGAATACCTCCGAAGCCGAGTCATTGAAGTATACCGAGCCTTAGAAGACCCTCCATCCGAACTATTACCCGAGGAAGGATCTGCCCTACGAAGGACTCAAATAATAATGAAAAACATCAACATTGCTCAGAAACAACAAACACAGGACGAATTTCAGGCCTACTATAAGATCGCTAGAATCTGGGAAGAAGATCTTGAACATATATAGGACCGATGACATGCAGAGGTATGCAAACAGGCACTACATCAAGAGATTCCCCTCCAATCTCAAAGAATTGCCCTCCGGATTTACAGACTCTTCCAGTTCTGACCAGCCGCTTTGAAAAGACTTACCAGAATTGGACCATCCGCATTTCACCAACTGTCTCAAATTGCCTTTGAGGAACTTAAAGAAGAAATCCATGTAATACAAAGGGATTTCGACCAATTGGAACAGTTCCTTGATTTGTGAAACCTTTTAACTGTCTTAAATCTTTCAACTGTCTTAAATCTTTAACCATCTTAAATCCATAACTTATATAACTTGTTATATCACATAAATTCATAATTAGTTTATATTTTGAATAACCAATAGTTTTCCGAGTAGTAACCTGGGCAGCTACCCATATAGCACCTCGAGAATTTGTATAAATATCCCTCAAATCTTTATTCAATAAACTTCAGTTCAATAGCAGTGCACACTCAAGATCCCTTTGAGAGCTAAAGATCTCACCCCTTCTATACACATCAAGAGCACTAAAGACTATAAGTCTGAAATTCACAATTAATAATCTTATAAAGAAACAAAGTACTTTCGATACCTTAGAAACCTTGCGACATACTCGAAGATTCCTAAGTCCAACACGGATTAGTATCATCAGACGCTTCCTCACAGGCGGTTTAGAAGAAACCCCCTTACAGTAGGTCCATCATCTTCATCATCTTCTTGAAATAAAGCTCTAACTTTAGTAGGTATCTAGGTAGTATAAACTTTATTGCTCTATTCATCAGGTATTTCCTCATCTTCATTTTCTTCAAGTACTGTTTATTCTTATTCTTGGTTATAATGTTTTTTCTAAGTTCCATAATAGTTGATATCATATAGTTCATCTGGATATCTGACCCAATTTTTGCATTCCTAAAGATTATAGAGGTTGACTTCATCCTAGTAGCATCTTTACAGATAGATGTTGCAGTTTCCCCAAAGATATCCTTTACCAATGTGTCTAATATTTATCTAGAAGCAATCTCACACTTCTCCAGTATTATCTGCAAATGGGTGAGGGTTCCTTCCATTATATAGTCTGTGATTCATTGAGGGTGGGGTCCTTTAGTAGATCTATAACAGTTTTGGTTTCTTAATCTTTTTCTCAGGTGGCAGGTGCATCTCTAAGGTATCCTAGTAAGATATCAACTTCATGTTACTACAAGTATACATCATTTCGGCATAATAGATACATTGCTTACAGAATGGGCATCTAGTATTCCTTATGTTGTATTTAATCAACTGGTTCTTTTCTAAAGGTATCAGGTAGCAGTATTCACTATTGATTACTACATTAGCTTCTTCTTCTTCTATCATGTTGAGATGTACCTGTCCGGGGGTTATTTCTTCATCTGTATCACTTTTGTCTTCTAGTCTCTGAGTGAGTTTTGGTACTACTCCTTTCTGAATATCCAGAGGTATGCTGAACTTCCTTCCATAGTTGATGAAGATTAGCCTTTGTACATCTAAGTCGATTCTGGCTTTTGCTTTCTTCAACCAGCTGTTACCTAAGACAGTATTGTAGGATTGTGCATCAGTGACAACTATTCTGATAGGTATGATTTCTGTTCTAAACTGGACTGGTACTTCATGGAGTACTCCTAAAGATACACTGCTTTTTCTACTTGCAACAACTAAGGTAGAGGTAGTGGGTTTATCAATGTCCCATCCTAGGTAGTCTAGGAAATGCTTGACAATAATACTAACTTCTGCTTCTGTATCAATAATAACTGAGCATACTAACCCTTCAATGTTGCATTGTATGTAGGCAGATGAGGTATAGATTTACTTCTCTTGTTCTTTAGTAGTATTAACTTTCTTAAATCAGATGGTTGGTTTGGTTTTAGTAATCTATATCTTTATCTTTTGCTTTGTTAATGGTACAATCTGGAAGAGCTGTTTAAAGATAATATTGGCCTTTTGACTGAAAATATCTTGCCAAGAGTCATATTCAAATTCTCTAACCCTTCTAGGCTTCTTTTCTTTGTTCTCTTCCTGATCAGTTATTTCTTCATCTCCTGTGGTTAAGATAACTGTCTCACCAGATTGCATTATCTGTTTAAAGACTTTGTCTCATTGATCTTCATTCAGCTGTTGTCTTTGTATTGGCTTCTTAGATTTCTCAATGACAACCTCGGGTTCTTGTGCTAGTTTCTTCCTTGAGTAAGGAGTCTTCTTAGTGGTAGTATGGCTGACTGCTTCGACAGAGTAAGCTTTTAGGTATTTCTCACTAAATTCTTTATCTTCTTCTTTAATTTCTTGCACTACATTAGCATGGTCAGCCTTCTTCTCTTCCTCTTTCTCCCATCCTTCCTTCCAACTCCTAGTTCAGCAATCCTTAGCAAAGTGACCATATCTTCTATAGAGAAAACAATTCATCTTGGTCTTATTATATTCTTTAGCAATAAAGGTTCCTCTTGGTTACTTGTTCTGGTGGATCACCTTGGCTTTAAGATTGGCAATGTATACTGTCATTTTGGAGAACATTTTAGTAATCTTCTCTATTTCATCTTCATATGTTGTCTTTCCTGTTTTTGCTATAACTATTGGTTTAATAGTGTCCTCCTCAGGTAGTTTAGCTGATACTGATACCATTTGAACTATTGGTATTCCAGTGTTGAATTTCCTATGCAAGTCTTATGGTAACTTGTCATATAGGGATGCAGAATGTCCTACTTCAGTATCTCAAAAGGCTTGTGCTATTCTGACTTTCTCTTCTATCCTGCAGAAACCAAACCTCTTGATATAGTATTGGAGATCTGCAGGTAAGCTATTTATAAACACCATTTCTTGCATAACTGGGCTAGTTTTTCCACAGAGTTGTATATACTAATTAATGGTAGTAACCCAATCTTTCAGATACTGGTTGATTGACATCTTTATATTGAATAGTTATTCCTTAATCGATTCTCACTTCTGTTTGGTGAAATATTTCTCTTCTAACCAAGTTTTTATAGTATCCCAATAAGTGGTGGCTATTACTACAAGTATGGCTCCATTTCTGGCTACTGTAGTGGCTGCAAGAAGTAATCCTTCTAGTCCAGTAACTGTTGCATCTGTCAGAGCTATGCAATATATTTCTCTTACAGATCCTCTAAGTTGAGTGGCCAGGATAGTAATCCATCAAGTACTAGCTATTCCTTTGGCTGTGAAGTAGCTTTCCAAATTGTCTAAGAATTCTCGAACATACTCTTTAGTATATCCATAAAAGATAGGTAATCTGTCTGCTATGGTTTCTTCATCCTCTTAAGGTCTTCTCCTAAGTAGTTATAGTAATGTGGGTAGTAGTAGTAGTAGTGCTATTCTTGCTTTTATCTTCTACTATGGGTTTCGGCCAGTTTGGTTATACAATATAGATAACAAATTGGTTAAAATATTAAGTGATTTCCTGCCAGTTGGTACTAATTGTGACAGACTAAAATATTCTAATAGCAAAAATATTTACTGTAGCATATCTTAGGGATCTTAGCAGGTTATGCAGTAGCAGCTTAAAGGGTGGTAGACTGGTAGGAAAGTATATTAAATAGTAAATATAATGTAATAAGCTTTGTTGCAAATAAACTTCTCTCTCTCTTTAACCATTGCTTAGTCTCAGACTAAGGCTTCTTCTATAAAGTCTATTTAGACTTTGTAAGATTATCCTTTGGGTTGTCTGTAAGAAGCTTTCTTAGCTTGTTACAGTCCGAATTTTATTGATAATTGCAAGCAGGGTATTTATAAGAAATTACAAGGTGCTATATGAGCAGCTACCTAAGTTACTACTCGAATTTCTAATTAGCTTAGCTAAATATAAGATACAAAAATGATATATCAGGTTATAATGTAACTAAATAATGAAATAATATATCTGATTGAAATATTGTTTTCAGTTATAGTATGATTGCAGATCTTAGTAATACTAAAGATCTTAGTAATACTAAAGGTCACATGACTGTGATCTTATATAATCTAAATTAGTGTTATTACTAAATGTTCCATCATAATAAATATCTCTATTCTATTTTTCAATAAAAATCAGACTGCAACAAGCTAAGAAAGCTTACAATAGATAACCTGAGGGATACTACATAAAAGCCTTACTCTAGGAGTAAGTAATTAGGATAGTTTTGAAAATCTGACAGATATATACTTTATTTAATCAATCATCTTTAAAAATTCTTACCAGTTAACACTTATATATACTCTTCTTAAAGATGCTACTGTTATGAGGATGAGACTCTGGAATTGGCTAAGTACAGAGGAGATAGGAGACTCAATCGAGAACCAGTGGCTGGGCTAAAATCCATACTGTAGGTAAAACCAAAGTGGAAAATAGGGGGTGTGGAGGAATAAAACTACGAAAATATTAAAGTATATATTTAGAGGCGCTAGGGAATATTAGTCCCTTCAGATATGTATCAGCAATCAATTATCTGTTAGATGTCAAAAAGGTTCTTTCTCTCGGCTCAAATTCACTAAGTAATACTTTCTTCACCAGTTGCATTTGGACTATTAGACTTGTATTGGGCTCAAGCTCAGGCAAAGATTTATTGAATGGAAATAAAGGGGGATATTTATACAGTTTTGAAGAGGTGCTATACGAGTAGCTACTCTGTTACTGCTCTCAAAACTATTGGCTATTCAAAATATAAACTAATTATGAATTTATGTGATATAACAAGTTATATAGGTTATGGATTTAAGATAGTTAAAGATTTAAGATGGTTAAAGATTTAAGACAGTTAAAAGGTTTCACAAGTCAAGGAACTGTTCTAATTAGTCAAAATCTCTTTATACCATATGGATTTCTTCTTTAAGTTCCTCAAAGGCATTTTGAGACAGTTGGTGAAATGCGGATGGTCCAATTTTGGTAAGTCTTTTCAAGGCAGCTGGTTGGAACTGGAAGAGTCCGTAAATCCAGAGGGCAATCCTTTGAGATTGGAGGGGAATCCCTTGATGTAGTGCTCGTTTGCATGCCTCTACATTTCGTCGGTCCCATACATGTTCGAGATCTTCTTCCCAGATCCTAGCAATCTTATAGTAGGCCTGAAATTCATCTTGTATTTGTCGTTTCTGAGCAATGTCGATGTTTTTCATTATGATTTGAGTCCTTCGTAGGGCAGATCCTTCCTCAGGTAATAGTTCAGATAGAGAGTCTTCTAAGGCTCAGTATGCTTCAATGACTCGGCTTCAGAGGTATTCATCATTGTTGAATCGAGGTATTTTATACTAGTATAAATCTTTCAGTCTCCTCTTACTGTATAAACCACTAAGACTTCTAAAACGTATTTTCTACACTTGCTCAATTCTAAGTAATTCGCTATTAATATATTTTAGTCTGTGACAATGTTAAGATTCTATAAGAACATTATAACATACTCTTAGCAGAATACTTCAGATTTAACAAAATGTATGAAACACTTATCAGAAACTTTTACTAGCCAAAAATGTTTACAAATACTAAGAGCTTTATAGCTTTTTATAATACTTATTAATATAATAAAACACTTAGATAACTACCTGCTAAATTATTATAACCATTACCTATACTTGCTGAGAAATAAGAACAAATTAGTATAGATTTCATTATCTCACTATTGAAAACAATATCTGGAAAAGATGTAATAACTATCTTTATCAATTGACTTAGCAAACAAATATACTTTATTGTAAGCAAAACTAATACTGTACCTGAAGTAGTAAAAATATTTTTAACAATATTTTTCACCTATATGGATTACTGTAAATTATTATATATAACTAAGACCCAAAATTTACAAGCAATTTTTGATATTTGCTATTCAAAACACTTGAAATAAAAATAGTACTATTAACTGTATTTTATCTGCAAACTAATAGATAAACAAAATACATAAACCAGACATTGGAACAAATACTTAGAACCTATATTAACTATTAACAGAATGACCAGGATAAATACTTAACTACCACTAAATTTGCATGCAATAATATTTAGCAAAAGTTAACAAAACTATTACTATTTTTCCTGAACTATAGCTATTATCTGATACCAGCAACCCTCTTACTAGAAAAGGTTAAATCAATAGTATAAGCTGTTAATAACTTTATAACATAGATGATCAATCTGCTAACCAAGGCACAAGATACAATTTGCAAAGTATAACTATAATAAATAAAATATGCAAATGAATAAAAGTATAAAGAATTATTTGATATAGATGAAATAGTTTTATTGTTCTTAAGATATATCATATTGTGACAATTATCTAATTAGCCTTCAAAGAAACTTCAGAATAAGTTTCTTAAACTATTTAAGATTATTGCAAAAATATCAGCTATTGCTTATAAATTAGATTTACTATTAATAATGAGAATCTACTCTGTATTTCATATATCCTTACTGAAATATTATATACCAAATAATGATAATCTATTTTTAGATTCACAAGTCATACCACCTGCACCAATTTTGGTCAATGATATAGAAGAATTCGAAATAGAAAAAATCTTAGATCAATAGATTATCAAACAAGGTAACAGATTGATATTGCAATATCTAATCAAGTGGAAAGAATATTCCTTATATAATTCAACATAAGAACTACTGAGTAATTTGACAAATGTAGATAAAGCACTTGAAAAATATTACAAGTCCTTATAGAAATAGTATGGACACTATTTTTTCAAGAAAAAAAGAGTTGTAAGAGTGATATATAATGAACAAAAATAATTAATTAAAGAAAGACAAACCATGTCTGCTATTAACTGCCAAACCTAAAGGATTTAAGAACCTTATTCTACTTAATTGCAGTAAAAAAATATTGCCAAATACTCAACTCCACTCTAATCAAACTATAAATAGATCAAGAATATAGTAGAAAATACAATTATTAACCAATATAATAAACTACCATAAGTATATACTAGAGTGATACAAGAAGATACTATTGATATAATGGAATTTGTAAAAAGAAACATTAGTATTTATTAACTTAACAATACTGTCAGATAATTCAGAAGCTACTACTAAATAGGATATACCTTATAATTAAGGCAGAAAAACCATTAAGAACTGATAGAACAAGAATCTGCTAAATATCTAATATTACTTATTATAGCATTTCCTTTTCTTATATTACTTATAGTAGTATTACCCCTTTCTGAAATACTTTATATAGTATTTCCTTTTATTAATTACTATCTTTAGTAATTTTCTTTTCTATTATATATTACCTTTTATAGTATTACTCTTTATATCATTACTTATATTAGTATTTCTCTTTAAAGCATTACCACAATTAGAAATACTATCTTAGATAGCTATCTTTATAGTAGTACTATCTAATTTCTTGTATAAATACTTGTTGTAATTATTAGCTTATTATATCTCTCCTATCAATGATCGATGCATCAATGATCGATTATACGTCACTCAATTGTGGCTTAGACGATCTTTGTTTTGTATCGACCAATTATAAATTAGCATTAATAAATACATGCATATTGGCTTCATTAGCCAGTGCGCTCTTTTACTCTAAAACACACACATTCGAAGATCAAATTTCAATAGGTTATGAGCCCCGAGCCGCTCGAATTGCAGCTCAACAACCTGAGATCTACGCAATCATCTACGCAATTACAACTGCGATTACTGTAAGTGTTTATTTAACATTGTAAACAACGCGTCAAACAAAGTGATAAACAATGCAACAAATGACACCGCAATAAAGCAACGTGATAAACACGTAACGACATAGCATTCAATGATGCGACACGATGAAATGGACAATCTATACGCATTATCGTCATCAGCAACAAGATCGACAAGATTGCGGTCTAAATCAAAAACAGATAGATATCAAACCCTTGATGACGACGAAGGATTGGATAGCAACCATCAGAGCAATATTATATTTAGCCTCGATCGACAGGAACAGATGGCTACAATGATCAGAAATCAGGAAAATAAATTAGACATGCTTGCAACCCTAATGGGCGAATTGATGGCAAAAATCGACAAAACAATCACATCACCTAGTACGCCAACCAATTAGAATGCAGCTACAGAAGGCAACATGCCACAACCATCACTATCACTAACAATATCAACAAAGCTTAACGATCTGGTGAAGGAGTACCTGAGATCAATCAACAAATTCGATGGGTTAGGTGGCGCACCCAGATTGTTTGATTACTTTGATGCTGTAGAGCAATTTATCACCAGCGCCAATCTATCAGTACAAAAGGAGGAAGTCAATGCAGCGATCAGCAAAATTACAGGCAATGCTAGAATGTGGTTACGGAGGCACATGAACACATCGGGAGAATTTGATTCGTGGGATGAGCTTAAAGAGGCTATGACGCAAAAATACGCACTAATAGAACAATTGTTACAAATGTGCAATAAGCTTGCGATGATGAAGTAAAAAGGATTGATCGAAGATTATAATAATGCATTCAACCGAATTATGGCGCAAATTGAAGATATGACCGACACAGAAGCTATACTGCAATATCTCCGAGGTCTAAGCCCCAGGTACCAGGAATTAATACTTGTGTGGGAGAATATGCCGACAATGCTGGAGGCTTTACAACTCGCATACATCAGGTTTAACCCGGATAACAAGCAAAGGCGCGACGAAGCCCATGCAACAGACCGAGGTGGCTACTGAGGTGGCTACCAAGGCAGCGACCGAGGCGGCGACCAAGGCAGCTACCGAGGCAGCGGTCGCGACAACCGAGGCGGAAGTGCCGGATGAAGCCGAGGCTACAACAACAATAATGGAAACAATTGAGGAGGTTATAATGATAGAGGTGACCGAGGCGGCGATCATGGAGCCAATCGAGGCGGGAATTTTCGGGGACACCCTCAGAAATGTTACGTCTGTGAGGGAGAACACGGAATATTTCAATGCAACAAATTCAACGATTGAGTAAAAACAGAAAAAGAAAAAGCTAAACCGAGAGCCGAAGCAAATCTGGCGATTAGCGCCATCATCGATTCAGGTGCCATACAACATATGTTCAACCAATTGGAGCTTTTCGAGATGGTGGCTGAGCACGATGGCTTGGTCACATGTGCAGGGAATGAGAAATTACGTGCAACGCACGTTGGGACAATTGAGCTCAACGACGAGCTGAAATTACAGGACGTCTTATATGTACCGGAGATCACCTGTAAGGGGGTTTCTCCTAAACCGCCTGTGAGGAAGCGTCTGATGATACTAATCCGCGTTGGACTTAGGAATCTCCGAGTACGTCGCAAGGTTTCTAAGGTATCGAAAGTACTTTGTTTCTTTGTAA
>RBNK01001678.1:0-14001 GCA_003990785.1 Endogone sp. FLAS-F59071 | reverse complement strand
ATTCTGTTTGACATAACAGTTCTTATCTTCTTCATCATTACTATTCACTATTTGCAGCTAGATGTCTTACTCTATATTGAGCAGTATCTCATATTTGCAATTCTTTCATTCAATCTTCAACTTGTAAACATCTATATTAATGATGGCTCGAGCCTTGGCTAACTATTCATTCTTAATCAAAAGATCATAAGAAGTGGTGTTGATGACTATAGCTATTATGAGGATAATAGTCTTTCTGAATTGAATAGAGAGGTCAAAGACTTTTTCTAGTAGAGTTGATATTGTGATAGAACATTTAGTAATGATACTAATTTTGATCACAGTCATATGACCTTTAGTTTTATATAACCTTTAGTATTATTATAATCTTTAATGTTATTAAGACTCTTAGTATTATTGAGATCTGCAATTATATTATAATCTAAAATAGTATTCTGATCTAATATATTATTTTGCTACCCAATCATAATATAATCTAATATAGTATTTTATTTTACCTTAGCTAATCAATTTATACTAGAAGTTTTGGGCAGCTATCTGTATGACACTCCTTTCAATTTGTATATACCCTTCTCACAATTATTAATAAAATTTGGACTATAACAAGCTAAGGAAGCTTACAACAGACAACTTAAGAGATATTAAAGCTTTACTTAAGAAGTGAGCAATTGGGATAGTTTTGAGATTCTAACAGATATATATTTTATTCAATTAATTGCACTTATTCTTGCTAGATTAAACATTTATATAGATATATAATCTTCTTAAGATGCTACCACATAATCTACTAAGATTCCTAAAATGTATTTTCTATACTTACTCAATATCAGAGTATTTTACTATTAATATATTTTAGTTTATCACAATTAGTACTGACTGGCAGGAAATCAATTGACACCTCAACCAATTTGTTACCTATATTGTATAACCAAACTTGTCAAAACCCATAGTGGAAGACAAAAGCAAGAATAGTACTACCACTGCCACCACCTGCATTACTATACCTACCTAGGAGAAGACTTCAGAAAGATGAAGAAATTATGTTAGACAGACTACCTATCTTTTATAGATATACTGAAGAGTATATTTGAGAATTCCTAGATGATTTGGAGAGCTACTTTGTAGCCAAAGGACTGGCCAGCACCCAATGGATTACTATCCTAGCCACTCAACTTAGAGAACCTGCAAGGAAAACATATCACCTAATCTTAACAGATACAGTAGCTACTGGACTAAGAGAGTTACTTCTTGCAGCCACTGCAGTAGCTGGGAATGGAGCTATACTTACACAATTAGCTGTTGCTTATTAAGATACTATCAGAACCTGGTTAGAAGAGAAATATTTCACTGAACAGAAATGAGAATCAATTAAGGAGTAACTATTTAATATAATGATATTAATCAACTAGTGCCTAGAAGATTAGATTATCACTATCAATCAGTATATATAACTTTGTAGAAAAACCAGCCTAGTTATGTAAGAAATAGTGTTCATGAATGGCTTACCCACAGATCTCTAATGCTATATCAAGAGGTTTGGCCCCTAAAAGATAAAAGAGAAAGTCAGAATGGCATAAGCCTTTTAGGATACCAAAGCAGGATACTCTGTATCTCTGTATAATAAGTTATCACAAGACTTGTACAAGAAGTTCAACACTAGAATACCTGTAGTCTAAATAATATTATTATTAGCTGAACTACTCAAAGAGGATACTATTAAACCAATAGTTATAGCAAAGATAAGAAAGATAATACATGAAGATGAAATGAAAAAGATTACTAAGATGTTCTCTAAAATAATAGCATATATTGCTAATCTTGAAGTCAAGATAATCTGCCAGAATAAGCAACTAAGAAAAACCTATATCACCAAAGAATATAACAAAACTGAGATGAATTATTTCCTCTATGGAAGGCATGATCACTTCACCAAGGATTGCCAAACTAGAAGTTGAAAGGAAGGCTAAGAGAAGGAGAAAGATAAGAAGGTCAACTATACCAATATAATACAGGAAATTGAGGAAAAAGATGAAGAATTTAGTAAGGAATACTTGAAAGCTTACTCCATCAAAACAGTTAGCTATATTGCTACTAGGAAAACTCCCTACCTAAGGAAGAAACTGGCTCAAGTACCTGAAGTTGTTATTGAGAAATCTAAGAAACTGATGTAGAGATAACAATTGAATAAAGATTAGTAGGACAAAGCCTTCAAGCAGACAATGCAATCTGGCAAGATAGTTGTCTTAACTATAAGAGATGAAGAAATGATAGATCAGAAGAAGAACAAGAAGAAGAAACTTAGAAGAGTTAGGGAATTTGAATATGACCCTTAGCAGGATATTACCAGTCAGAAGGCTAATATTATCTTCAAACAACTCTTCTAGATAGTACCATCAATGAAGCAGAAGATAAAGATACAGATTACTGAAACTAAGCTGACCATTTGATTTAAGAAAGTGAATACTACTAAAGAAGAGGAGGAAGAACAAATTCATACCTCATCTATCTATACATAGTACAATATTAAAGGATTAGTATGCTCAGTCATTATTGATATAGGAGCAGGAGTCAGCATTATTACCAAGCATTTCTTAGACTACCTAGGATAGGATATTGATAAACTCACTATCTCTACCTTGATTGTTATATATAGAAAAAGCAGTGTACTCTTAGGAGTACTCTGAGAAATACTAGTCTAGTTTGGAACAGAAATCATACCCATCAGAATAATTATTATCAATGCACAATTCTATAATACTATCTTAGGTAACAGTTGGTTAAAGAAAGCCAAAGCTAGAATTAATCTGAATATATAGAGGCTAATCCTTGTTAACCATAGAAGGAAGTTCAGCATACCCCTAGATATTTAAAAAGAAGTAGTATTAAAACTTATCCAGAGACCAGAAGATAAAAGTAATATAGATAAAGAAATAACCTTTAGTGAGAGGAGACTGAAAGATTTATACAAGTACAAAATGCTCTGATTCAACAATGACAAATACCTCCAAAGCTGAGTCATTGAAGCATACTGAGCCTTAGAAGACCCTCCATCTGAACTATTACCTGAGGAAGGATCTGCCCTACAAAGGACTCAAATAATAATGAAAAACATTGACATTGCTCAGAAACGACAAATACAAGACGAATTTCAGGCCTACTATAAGATCGCTAGGATATGGGAAGAAGATCTCGAACATGTATGGGACTGACAACATGCAGAGGCATGCAAATGAGCACTACATCAAGGGATTCCCCTCCAATCTCAAAGAATTGCCCTCTGGATTTACAGACTCTTCCAGTTTCAACCAGCCACCTTGAAAAGACTTACCAAAATTGGACTATCCGCATTTCACCAACTGTCTCAAAACACCTTTGAGGAACTTAAAGAAGAAATCCGCATATTATAAAGAGATTTTGACCAATTGGAACAGTTTCTTGACTTGTGAAACCTTTTAACCATCTTAAACCTTTTAACTATCTTAAATCTTTAACCGTCTTAAATCCATAACCTACATAACTCATTATATCACATAAATTCATAATTAGTTTATATTTTGAATAACCAATAGTTTTGAGAGCAGTAACAGGGCAGCTACCCATATAGTACCTCTTCAAAACTGTATAAATATCCCCCTTTATTTCCATTCAATAAATCTTTGTCTGAGCTTGAGCCCAATACAAGTCTAATAGTCCAAACGCAACTGGTAAAGAAAGTATTGCTTAGTGAATTCAAGCCAAGAGAGAACCTTTTGACATCTAACCAATAATTGATTGCTGATACATATCCAAAGGGACTAATATTCTCTAGCACCTCTAAACATTGTGGCAGACTAAAATATATTAATGGCGAAATACTCAGAGTTGAGCAAGTGTAGAAAATATATTTTTAGGGGTCTTAGTGGTTTATGTGGTAGCATCTTAAGAAGAGTGTCGGTATAAGTGTTAACTAGCAAGATTTAAATGTAATCGATCGAATAAAGTGTATCTGTTAGAATTTCGAAACTATTTCAATTGCTTACTCCTTGAGTAAGGCTTCAGTATCCCTTGGATTGTCTGTTATAAGCTTCCTTAGCTTGTTGCAGTCCAAATTTTATTGATAATTGTGAGTGGGGTATTTATAAGAAATTACAAGGTACTATATGGACAGCTACCCAGGTTACTACTTGAATTTCTGATTGGCTCAGCTAAATATAAAGTACAAATTGATTGGCTAAGATATAATAAAATGATATATCAGGTTATAATATAATTGAGTAATGAAATAATATATCAGATCAAAATACTATTTTAGGTTATAGTGTGATTGCAGATCTCAGTAACACCATAAGTCTCAGTGATGCTTCAGGTCTCAGTAACACTTCAGGTCACATGATTGTGATCTTATATGATCAAATTGTATGTCGTCACAAAATGTTCTGTCACATCTCCTTCCTTTTTGTGAGTTAGATTTCAAGGTATAGTTCTAACTTGGAGAAATCTCTTTGTAACTGTTTTACCTCTTCCTCTAGCTCCTTCATTTCATTCTGTGTCAGTTGATTTAGTTAGTGCGTACTGCACCGAAAGTGATTCAAAGCACTAGGCTTGTACTTAAATAGTTGATAAATCTGATCAGCCATTTTTGCAGCATAGGCAGGGAGTGCTCCTTTGAGGGCTCGTTGACAGATTTCTCTATCCTTCCAGTTCCAGATATGTTCAACTTCTTCATTCCAAAGTTGTGCAATTTGGTAGTATTCCTTCCATTCATTGATTCGTGCCAGGTGTTGCCTCCTTTGAATGTTGCGTACAATTGATCGGGTCTTCTATAAGGTCGATTCTTCTATCTCCTCAAGGTCCTCCAGAGGTTCTATATGTCAGTAGGCCTCAATCAGACTGACTCAGACTTCATAGAAGTTGTTCCAATGGGGCATGATATTTCTTGAGGCAGTTTTGGTAGACAGTATAGGGTAAGATCATTCCTGTCATTTTTCGTAACTGATATGTAGTTCCTTTTATACTTGCGATATAGTATGATCCTTCCCACTTTGGGTCCAATTTTGCTAACTATGAAGACTCTACTATATTCTGGTATAGTAAGACTTGGTCACTAATTTTCAATTTCTCGGTTTCCTTATGTTCCTTATCATAATTCTTCTTTTGTCGATCTTGTGCAATAGCAATAAATTCTCTCGCCTTGTTTCGGATATTGTGTAATTCTTGAATTTCCTTTGTTACACGATGCTCAATTTGCATTTCCCAGGAGGTGTGGCTGGGTTCCGGGGTAGTCATTACTTGGTCTACCAGCTGATAAGCTTTTCTTCCATAAGCAAGCTCAAAAGGAGTGAACTTTGTTGTTTCTTGTTTCATTGTTCGTAGTGCAAATAAGGCAGAAGGTAGGTACAAGTCCCAATCTCCTCCTTGTAATTGTACTACTTTAGCAATTGTATTCTTGATGGTTTGATTCATTTGTTTGGTGAGTCCATTTCCTTGGGGGTGGTAGGCAGTAGCCTTTATCTGGTAGATCCCGAAGTGTTGTGTCAATATCTGCATAAATTCATTAACGAATTCAGTTCCTTGATCAGAGGTCATTTCATAAGGTATTTCATGGCAGCAGATAATATCTTTATAGATAAAGGGTGCAATATTAAGGGCATCTGCAAGAGGCAAGGCTCTTGCTTCGGGGTACTTGGTCAGGTAATCTACTGCTACAACAATATATCGATTTCCTCTAAGTGTTCTTGGTAGCAGTCCAACAATGTCTATTCCAATATGTTCGAAAGGTCCTCCAGGTACAATCAGTTGTAAGGTCTCGACTTCCTTTCCTTGACGCCTCTTCTGGCAAGTGTTGCATCTTCTGATATATTCTTTAATATCTTTGTACATGTTCTTCCAGTAATATTTTTCTGATAGTTGTTGATATATGTTGTCTATGCCTATGTGTCCTACCAGCTGATGATTATGAGAGGCCTGAAGTATCATCTACTTTTTGTGTTTGGGAACCACAAGTCATGTCTGTCCTCTATGCCATTGGTAAAGTATATTGTTTTTGATAAAATAGTTAAGTGCTGTTGTCCATATAAGTCATTGATCATTTTTATCCATCATCCCAGTAAAGGTTAGGTTACTGAGGTAATCCAAATATCCATTATAGAGTTTAGTGTCCATTGGGTAGGTATATTCTTTTTGGTTCAGGGTGTCGATCTTGAATAAATTGAGGTAGGTATGAGAGGGTGTTCACATTCTGATGATTCCATCCTTTTCTATATTGCGTCGTAATATCATACTTCTGCAGTATAGCTAGCCATCGTACATACATTCCTGTCAGATTTGGTTTGTTCCAAAGCCATTTGAGGGCTGAGTGGTCTGTTATCAGGGTGAACTGTTTTCCAATCAGGAAGTAGCAGAAGTGTTGTACAGCCCAAATGACTGCTACGCATTCTAGCTGAGTGGCTTCATAGGAAGGTTCTGCTCCATGGGTGGCTCGTCCTACATAAGCAATCACATGTTCTCTATCTTTGTCATCTTGTGCCAGGATTGCTCTGAGTCTGAATGATGATGCATCCATATACAGCTTGAATACTTTTATAAGATCCGGTCTTGCTATAACTGGTGCATGGGTAAGTGCTTCCTTGATCAGGTTAAAGGCAGTTTGTGTGGCTGATATCTATTCCCATACTCTTCCTTTTCTTTGCAACATGTACAGAGGTGCGGCAATTTCTGAGTAACCAGGGATAAACCTTTTATAGAACTGGACCAGTCCTAAAAATCCTCATAAGGCCATCTTATCTTGCAGAGTTGGAAAGGCTTTGACGATTTCGATCTTCTTTGGGTCTGGGCAGATTTCTCCTCCATCAATTATAAATCCAAGGTATTTGATTTTCTTCTGTCCAAAGTAGCATTTTGTTGGCTTGATCCTTAATCCGTATTTTCTGAGTCATTCAAATACTTCCTTCAGGATCACCATGTGTTCTGCAAAGTTCTCCGCATAGATGTTGATGTCGTCGATATACACAATCACTCCATATTCAATCAAATTATAGAAGATCTTGTTCATTGCAGCCTGGAAGGTGGCAAGTGCATTGCAAAGTCCAAAGGACATTCTTGTGAATTCGTACTATCCAAATGGTATAACAAATGCTGATTTCTCCTGTGCTTTGGGCGTCATTCCAATCTGATTATATCCTGCCCATAGGTCCAAGGTTGAATAGATTTGCACCTTTTTCAACATGTTTTGTAAGTCTTCTGAGTGTGGAATTGGATATGCATGCTTCTTCGTGACTGAGTTCAATTTGTGGTAATCGATAACCATTCTTTGTCCATCTTTCTTTGGTACTATGCTGATAGGTGATACCCAAGGACTCTTTGATCATACAATTACTCCTGACTCCAATAGCTCTTGAACATGCTTTTGTACAAAGTTATGATAGTTGGCTGGCAATCTATAGGGTACCTGTTTAATCAGTTTAGCGTCTCCTGTGTCGATATAGTGCGTGAAGAAGGCTTGGTCCGATAGGTCCTTGAAACTGATCGCAATGATATCCTCATACTCCTTCAGCAGATCTTGTAACTGCTTCTTCTGATTTGGTAACAGGTTTTTATTGAGGGAGTAGATGTGCTTCTTGGTATTTTCCTGGTCATCTAGTCTTTCCATTATCACATTTGCTTGTCCAGTTGATCCAAATCCTTTCCTTCTATGTCATGTTTCTTCTAAGTTTTCTACTTCTTTCAAAGGTTGCTGTTCACATTTAACGATCACCATCTGAGCAATTCAATCTCCTTGGTATACTTTGAATTGGCTATGATTGTGGTTAACCAGGCTAACCTCAATTTCTCCCCTGTAGTCCTCGTCTATTAATCCGGGGAAGGCTCCTATTCTAGAATTGTGATAGAGTCCACTTCTTACCCATACTTACGCATATTGTCCAGGTGGTAGGGTGATAGCAATTCCAGTTTTTACGAAGGCTGATGATTTTGGTTCTAGGGTGCAGTCTTCATCTGCATATAGGTCATAACCTGCAGCTCCTTCAGTTTTTCTCTTTGGTATAATTATGCTTTCTGTCAGTTTCTTGACTTGGGTTGCTGTATCCTTTTCTTCAACTGTAAATACTTCTTCAAAGGTGGGGACATTCGGTTCCTTCCACTGTTCATAAGTTGTGTCCTGAGGTAAGTTCTGCCACAAGTTCTTCCACCACCAATAGCGCATGCTGATGCATTCATCGGGGTGAATTATTTCTTCAAGTGCGATGATTTCTTCTTCTGAGTCTGAGTCACTTTCTTCGATTAGGGTAGGTCTATCATCTTTATCATCTTCCTGGAATAAGGCTCTGACTTCGATAGATGTCTAAGTAGTGTAAACTTCATTGCTCCATTCCTCAGGTACTTCCTTATCTTTATTCTCTTCAGGTACTGTCTGTTCTCATTCCTTCCAAGTTTCGTGGTAATTGATATCATATGGTTCATCCGGATATCTAACCCAGTTTTCGCATTCCCAAAGGTCATAGGGATTGACTTCATCCCAGTAGCATCCTTGTAAGTAGATGTTGTGATTTCCCCAAAGACGTCCTTTGCCGATATGTCCAATATTCATCCAAAAACAGTCCCATACTTCTCCAGTATTATTTGCGAATGGATGAGGATTTTCTCCATTATACGGCCCATGATTCATTGAGGGTGGAGTCCTTCGGCGGGTCTGTAATAATCTTGGTTTCTTGATCTTCTTTTCCATTGGTAAGTACATCTCCAAAGTGTCCTGGTAAGGTATTATCTTTGTATCACTGCAAGTGCATATCATCTCGGCGCAATAGATGCATTGCTTACAGAATGGGCATCTAGTATTCCTTATATTATACTTGACCAACTGGTTCTTCTCCAAAGGTGTCAGGTGGTGGTATTCTCTATGGATCACCACGTTTGCTTCTTCTTTCACCATGTTGAGGTATGCCTGTCCAGAGGTTATTTCTTCATCCGTGTCGCTTTCGTCTTCTGGCTTTTGAGTGAGTTTCGGTACTACTCCTTTCTGAATATCTAGAGGTATGCTGAATTTTCTTCCATAGTTGATGAAGATTAGCCTTTGTGCATCCAGGTCAATTCTGGCTTTAGCTTTCTTTAACCAGCTGTTGCCTAAGACGGCATTGTAGGATTGTGCATCGGTGACAACCATTCTGATGGGAATTATTTCTGTTCCAAACTGGACTGATACTTCTCGAAGTACTCCTAAAGGTACACTGCTTTTTCCACTTGCGACAACCAAAGTAGAGGTGGCAGGTTCATCAATATCCCATCCTAGGCGGTCTAGGAAATGCTTGGCGATGATGCTAACTCCTGCTCCAGTGTCAATAATAACTGAGCATGCCAATCCTCCAATGTTGCATTGTGCGTAGGCGGATGAGGTATAGGTTCGCTCTTCTTGTTCTTCGGCAGTGTTAACTTCCTCAAATTGGATGGTTGGTTTGGTTTCGGTAATCTGCATCTTCACCTTTTGCTTCATTGATGGTGCGATCTGGAAGAGTTGTTTAAAGGTAATGTTGGCCTTTTGGCTGGCAATGTCCTGCCACAGGTCATACTCGAATTCTCTAACCCTCCTGGGCTTCTTCTCTTTGTTTTCTTCCTGATCTGTCATTTCTTCATCTCCAGTAGTTGAAGTAACTGTCTCGCCAGGTTGCATTATTTGTTTAAAGGCTTTGTCCCATTGGTCTTCATTCAGCTGTTGTCTTTGTGTTGGCTTCTTAGGCTTCTCGATGACAACCTCTGGTTCCTGGGTTGGTTTCTTCTTTGGGTAGGGAGTCTTCCTAGTGGTAGTGTGGCTGACTGCTTCAACAGAGTAGGCTTCCAGGTATTCTTTGCTAAATTCTTCATCTTCTTCTTCGATTTCTTACACTACATTGGCATGGTCGGCCTTCTTTTCCTCTTCTCTCTCTCGTCCTTCCTTCCAACTCCGAGTTCGGCAATCCTTGGCAAAGTGACCCCTTCTTCCACAAAGGAAACAATTGATTTCGGTCTTGTTGTATTCTTCAGCTACGAAGGTTCCTCTCGGTTGTCTATTCTGGCAGATCACCTTGACTTCAAGATCGGCTATATGTGCTGTCATCTCTGAGAACATCTTGGTAATCTTTTCCATTTCATCCTCATGAGTTGTCTTCCCTGTTTTTGCTATAACTATTAGTTTGATAGTGTCCTCCTTAGGTGGTTTGGTTGATGCAGATACCATTTGAACTACAGGTATTCCAGTGCTGAATTTCCTGCATAGATCTTGTGGTAACTTGTCATATAGAGATGCTGAATGTCCTGCTTCGGTATCCCAAAAGGCTTGTGCCATCCTGACTTTCTCTTCCATTCTTCGAGGGCCAAACCTCTTGATATGGCATTAGAGGTCTGCAGATAAGCCATTCATAAATATCATTTCTCGTATAACCAGGCTGGTTTCTCTACAGAGTTGCATGTACTGATCAATGGTGGTAACCCAGTCTTCTGGGCACTGGTTGATCGACATCTTTATATTAAATAGCTGTTCTTTGATCGATTCTCATTTCTGTTCGGTAAAATACTTCTCCTCTAACCATGCTCTTATAACATCCCAATGAGCAGTAGCTAATGCTATGGTAGGAGGGTTATTTCCAGCTGCTGCTGTAGCTGCGAGGAGTAATCCTCCTAGTCCAGTGGCTGCTACATCTATTAGGGCTACCTGGTATGCTTCTCTTGCAGGTCCTCTGAGTTGGGCAGCCAGGATAGTGTTGTAATTATTAGCTTATTATATCTCTCCTATCAATGATCGATGCATCAATGATCGATACTATGTTACTCGATCGTGGCTTAGACGATCTTTGTTGTATCGACCAATCATAAATTAGCATTAATAAATACACGCATATTGGCTTTATTAGCCAGTGCGCTCTTTACTCCAAACAAACACACATTCGAATATCAAATTTCAACAGGTTATGAGCCCCGAGCCGCTCGAATTGCAGCTCAACAACCTGAGATCTATGCAATCATAGCATCTATGCAATTATAACTGCAATTACTGTAAGTGTTTATTTAAAATCGTAAACAACGCGTCAAACAAAGCGATAAACAATATGACAAACGACACCGCGATAAAGCAATGCGATAAACACATAACGACGCCACACAACGAAATGGACAATCTATATGCATCATCATCATCAGCAACAAGATCGACAAGATTGCGGTCTAAATCAAAAACAGACAGATATCAAACCCTTGATGACGATGAAGGATTGGATAGCAACTATCAGAGCAATATCGCATTTAGCCTTAATCGACAGGAACAGATGGCTACAATAATCAGAAATCAGGAAGATAAATTAGACACGCTTGCAACCCTAATGGGCGAATTAATGGCAAAAATCAACAAAACAATCACATCACCTAGTGCGCCAACCAATCAGAATGCAGCTACAGAAGGCAACACACCACAAAGACAATCACCATCACCATCACCAACAATATCAACAAAGCTTAATGATCTGGCAAAGGAGTACCTGAGATCGATCAACAAATTCGATGGATCAGGTGGCGCACCCAGATTGTTTGATTACTTTGATGCCATAGAGCAATTTATCACCAGCGCCAATCTATCAGTACAAAAGGAGGAAGTCAATACAGTGATCAGTAAAATTACAGACAACGCTAAAATGTGGTTATGGAGACATGTGAACATATCGGGAGAATTTGATTCGTGGGATGAGCTTAAAGAGGCTATGATGCAAAAATATATACCAATGGAACAATTGTTGCGAATGCGCGATAAGCTTGCGATGATGAAGCAAAAAGGATTGATTGAAGATTATAATGACGCATTCAACCAAATTATGGCGCAAATCGAAGATATGACCGACACAGAAGCTATACCGCAATATCTCCGGGGTCTAAGCCCCAGGTACTGGGAATTAATACTTGCGTGGGAGAATATGCCAACAACGCTGGAGGCTTTATAACTCGCATGCATCAGGTTCGACCCGGACAACAAGCAGAGGTGCGACAAAGCCCACGCGACAGACCGAGGCGGCTACCGAGGCGATGACCGAGGCAGATACCGAGGCGGCGACCGAGGTGGCTACCGAGGCGGTGGTCGCGACAATCGAGGCGGAAGCGCCGGACGAAGCCGAGGCTATAACAATGATAATGGAAACAATCGAGGAGGTCATAATGACAAAGGCGACTGAGGCGGCAATCGTAGAGCCAATTGAGGCAGAAATTTTCGAGGACACCCTCGGAAATGTTATGTCTGTGAGGGAGAACACGGAATATTTCAATGCAACAAATTCAACGATTGGGTAAAAACAGAAAAAGAAAAAGAAAAGACTAAACCGAGAGCTGAAGTAAATCTGGCGATTGGCACCATCATCGATTCGGGCACCACGCAACATATGTTCAACCAATTGGAGCTTTTCGAGACGGTGGCTGAGCACGATGGCTTGGTCACGTGTGCAGGGAATGAGAAATTACGCGCGACACACATTGGGACAATTGAGCTCAACAACGAGCTGAAATTACGGGACGTCTTATATATACTAGAGATCGCCAGAAATTTAATATCTGTGCGGGCATTGACATATGATGGAAATGACATAACCTTCAAGAGCGACGGATCAGTAATTAAAATCGGCGCGGATCACAAAGAAATTAAAATCGGACAAGCTGATGGCAACCTATTTCATTTATCGACATCAGAGCTAGAGCTAGAAGCAAACATCACCGATTCCAAGATTACAAACATCGCCGATTCCAAGATCAATGACTATATATTATGGCATCACCGACTAGGCCATCTGGGCCAAAATACTCTGCAATCAATCAACAAATTTGTCACAGGGCTCAGAGATGTGCGGCTGTCAACCGAACAAATCGAAATATGCGCCGGGTGTGAACACGCAAAGTCACACCACAAGCCATTTGGACACGCAAAAAATCGATCGATGGAGCCTATCAGAAGGGTGCACACAGATCTGTGCGGGCCGATGCCCACGCCATCAGTTAATGGAGCAAAATATATATTAACCTTTATCGATGATGCCACTCACTACATCATAACATATTTTATTGACAACAAAAGTGATACATTTGATCGATTCCAGACATTTAAGACATTTGCCGAGACACAATTGGGCCGAAAACTCAAGATTCTCCGATCAGATGGAGGAGGAGAGTATGTAAATACCGAGATGCGCGAATTTTTAATCAAACACGGAATTCATCATGAAATGACGACACTGGACATGCCGCAACAAAACGGTGTAGCCGAACGATATAACTGGACATTGATGGAGTCAATCTGGGCAGTTAAAATTACTGCCGGCATACCTGATGAACTTTGGGTAGAACTTGCCGCAAGTGCTACATATTTATGTAACTGATTGCCAACGCGAGCCAATAAGGAGAGTGCTTCACCATTTGAATTATGGCACGGTCACAAGCCTGATATCAGTAACTTGCGTATCATATGGGCTGACATATATATGCATATTCGCAAGAGAAAAAGGTTGAAACTGGCGCTCCGATCCAAAAAGCTTAAAATAATTGGCTATCACAATGAAAAGAAGGCATACAGGCTCTGGGATCCAACTAATAGGAGGATAGAGATCAGCCGCAATATCACATTCGATGAATCTATTATATTAAAATCCCCAACAATCATCAATCCAGAAGATCAAGAATACATTATTGAAGCGATCATCGGAGAACGCAAGATTGATGAAAAAAGGCAATATCTGGTTAAATAGCTAGACTATGATGATGACGATAACACCTGGGAGCCAATCGAACAATTGATCAACACTGAAGTTCTACAAATTTGGCAAGATCGGATGCCAGAAGCTAATTTAATTGAATCAACCGATGACTCAATAACCTACAAGGAGGCAATTTCTCTGCCTGACGCAAAGCTTTGGGAGGAAGCGATCAATCAAGAGCTTAAATCACTTAAGAATAATGACACGTGGATGATTGTACCTGAGGTGCCTGCGGGACGCAAGCCGATTGGATGCAGATGGGTATTTAAAAAGA
>RBNK01001677.1:0-14008 GCA_003990785.1 Endogone sp. FLAS-F59071 | reverse complement strand
AAAAGGGAAATTACTAGAGATAGTAATTTGAGAAAAGGAAATACTATATGAAGTATTTCTGTAAAGAGTAATGCTAAGATAGGTAATGTAGAAAAAGGAAATGCTTCAATAGGCAATACTACTAAAGGCATTTCTAAATACAGTAATACTACAAAAGGAATTTCCTAAAACAGAATTTCCTCATTGAGTAATTCCTCAATCGGCAATGCTCTATTTGGCAATGCCTCATTTGGTATTTCTAAATCGGGAACTACCATATTGGGTAATTCTATTTCGAGTGACTAGAATGTTCTAAGTAGTGCTGCGGCACAGTAACGGTCATTTGTAATGTCTAATAATATCATTCTTACATCCACAGAGAAAGCAATTTATCTCGGTCTTGTTACGTTCTTCGGCGATAAAGGTTCCTCTCGGTTGCCTGTTCTGGTGGATCACCTTGGCTTCAAGGTCAGCTATATGTGCTGTCATTTCTGAGAACATCTTGGTAATCTTCTCCATTTCGTTCTCATAAGTCGTTTTTCCTATTTTTGCCATGACTGTCGGTTTGATAGTGTCCTCCTCGGGTGGTTCAGCTGATGCAGATACCATTTGGACTACAGGTATTCCAGTGCTGAATTTCCTGCGTAAGTCTTGTAGTAACTTGTCATATAGGGATGCTGAGTGTCCTACTTCGGTGTCCTAAAAGGCCTGTGCTATCCTGACTTTCTCTTCTATACTTCGAGGATCAAACCTCTTGATATGGCATTAGAGGTCTGCGGGTAAGCCATTCATGAACACCATTTCTCATACAACCTGGCTAGTTTCTCCACAGAGTTGTATGTACTGATCGATGGTAGTAACCCAATCTTCTGGGCACTGGTTAATTGACATCTTCATGTTGAATAGCTGTTCCTTGATTGATTCTCACTTCTGTTCGGTGAAATACTTCTCTTCTAATCAGGCTCTTGTAATGTCCCAATGAGTGGTGGCTAATGCTGCGGCGGGAGGGTTATTTCCAGCTGCTGCTGTGGCTGCGAGGAGTAATCCTTCTAGTCCAGTGGCTGCTACATCTGTCAGAGCCACACGGTAGGCTTCTCTTGCGGGTCCTCTCAGTTGGGCGGCCAGGATGGGCAACCATCGAGTGCTGACCATTTCTTTGACTGCAAAGTAGCTTTCCAAATCATCTAGGAATTCTCGAACATATTCCTTGGTGTATCTGTAAAAGGTAGGTAGTCTATCTGCTATGGTTTCTTCGTCCTCTTGAAGTCTTCTTCTAGGTAGTTGTAGTAATATGGGCGGTGGCGGTGGTAGTGCTGTTCTTGCTTTTGTCTTCCACTATGGGTTTCGGCAAGTTCGGTTATGCAATATAGGTAACAAATCAGTTGAGGTGTCGATTGATTTCCTGCCAGTCGGCACCAATTGTGACAGACTAAAATATATTAACAGCGAAATACTCGAAGTTAAGCAGATGTAGAAAATATGCTTTAGGGGTCTTAGCGGGTTATGCAGTAGCATCTTAAGAAAGGTGTCGATGTAGGTGTTAACTAGCAAGAATTATGTGTGATCGATCAAATAAAGTGTATCTGTTAGAATCTCGAAACTATCCAATTGCTTACTCCTTGAGTAAGGCTTCAGTATCCCTTGGGTTGTCTGTTGTAAGCTTCCTTAGCTTGTTGCAGTCTGAATTTTATTGATAATTGTGAGCGGGGTATTTATAAGAAATTACAAGGTGCTATATGGGTAGCTACCCAGGTTACTACTTGAATTTCTGATTGGCTCAGCTAAATATAAGATACAAATTGATTGGCTAAGATATAAAATGATATATCAGGTTATAATGTAATTGGGTGATGAAATAATATATCAGATCGAAATACTATTTTAGGTTATAGTGTGATTGCGGATCTCAGCAATATTACAAGTCTCAGCAATGTTACAAGTCTCAGCAATGTTACAAGTCTCAGCAACGTTACAAGTCACATGACTATGATCTCATATGATCAAATTATATGTTATCACAAAATGTTCCATCACAATATACAATAATGCTTAGCAAAAGTCAATAAAACTATTACTATTTTTTCTAAACTATAACTATCATCTACTGATATTAGCAACTCTATTACTAGAAAAGGTTAAATCGACAGTATAAGCTATTGATGACTTCACTATATGAATGACTAACCTGCTGACTAAGGTACAAAATGCAATTCACAAAGTACAATTATAACAGACAAAATATGTAAATGAAAAAAGGTGCGAAGAATTATTTAAGATAGACGAAATGCTCTTACTGTCCTCAAGACACATCACATTGTAACAATTATCTAATTAACCTTTAAAGAAACTTCAGAATAAGTTTCTTAGACTATTCAAGATTATTACAAAAATATTAGCTGTTACTTACAAACTGGAGTTACCATCAACAATAAGAATCTACCCCATGTTTTATATATTCTTACTAAAATGTTACATATCAAATAATGCTGATCTATTTCTGGATAGACAAGTCATACTACCTACACCAATTTTGGTTAATGATACAGAAGAATTCAAAGTAGAAGAAATCTTAAATTAACAGATCACCAAATAAGGTAACAGATTGATACTGTAATACCTGATCAAATAGAAAGAATACCTCTTATATGATGTGATATGGAAACTGCTTAGCAATCTGATAAATATAGATAAAGCACTGGAAAATTATTACAAGTCCTTACAGAAATAGTGTGGATGCTATTTTCTCAAAGAGAGAAGAGTTGTAAGAGTGATATATAAAAAGTACTGACAAAACACTTATAGAAATATAACAAACAACTATGCTGCCAAAACCAAAGGACTCAAGAGCCTTATCTGACCTAACCACAGTAAAGAAATACTACTAGATATTCAACTCCACTTCGATCAAACTATGAACAAATTAAGAACATAGTGGAGAATGCAATTATTAACTAATACAATGAACCACCACAACTATACACTAGAGTAACCCAAGAGGATACTATCAACATGGTGGAATTTGTAAAGAGAAATATCAGCATCCACTAATTCAATAACACTACCAGACAATTCAAAAGCTACTATCAAATGGGATATGCCTTATAACTAAGGCAAAAAAACCACTAAGAACTAACAGAATGAAAATCTACTGAATACCTAGGATTAAATCCTTGGGTAAGATGTATAGCTAAAAGGACCTTTAACATATTCCAACATTGGCTATCTATATTGAAACACCTTGGCAATCTAAGTCTATGTCAATGGGAAAACTTACAGAATATAGAAGAAGAAATATTATTACTTTACCTCTTAGGAAATTACCTAGTGGATAACAACTGCATCAAAGAAGAAACTAATACTTCTATATCTGGATCAGATATAGAAGAAATTACCAACACTGTAGATACTATTCATACCACCGAAATTACCAATACTGTGGATATCATCCATACTACTGAAATTATTAACACTGTGGATACCATCTATACTGCCAAAATTATCAACACTGTGGATACCATCCATACTGCCAAAATTATTAATACTGTTGATACTATCAATATTGTTGATATCTTATTCAATAATGAATAGAACTTATAAATTAAATATAGTATAACCAATAATATTTCAAGTAGTAACCTGGGCAGCTACCTATATAGCACCTTGAGAATTTTATATAAATATCCCTTAATTCTTTATTCAATAAACCTTAGTTCAATAGCAGTGTATACTCAAGATCCCTTTGAGAGTTAAAGATCTTACCCCCTTCTATATATATTAAGAGTGCTAAAAAGATTATAAGTCTGAAAATCATAATTAATATTCTTATAAAAGAAACAAAGTACTTTCGATACTTTAGAAACCTTATGACATACTCGAAGATTTCTAAGTCTAATACAGATTAGTATTATCAGATGCTTCCTCACAGGCAGTTTAGAAGAAACTCCCTTACAAGTCAACAGTACAAGCTATTGCTGACTTTACTACATGAATGACTAACCTACTGATCAAAGCACAAGATACAATTCATGAAGCACAATTATAACAGACAAAATATACAAATAAAAAAAGGCATGAAGAATCATTTGAGATAGATAAAATAATCTTACTGTCCTCAAGATATATTACATTGTAACAATTATCTAATCAGCCTTCAAAGAAACTTTAGAATAAGTTTTTCGAACCATTCAAGATTATTACAAAAATATTAGCTATTACTTATAAACTGGAGTTACCATCAGCAATAAAGATCTACCTTATGTTTCATATATCATTACTAAAACTTTATACACCAAATAATGATAATCTATTTCTGGACAGACAAGTCATACTGTAAGAGTGATAGATATAAAAGCAGCAACAAACACTTGCAGAAACATAACAAACAATCATACCCTGATTCAACAATGACGAATACCTCTGTAGCCGAGTCATTGAAGCATACTGAGCCTTAGAAGACCCTCCATCCGAACTACTACCTGAGGAAGGATCTGCCCTATGAAGGACTTAAATAATAATGAAAAACATCGATATTGCTCAGAAACGACAAACACAAGACGAATTTCAGGCCTACTATAAGATCGCTAGGATCTGGGAAGAAGATCTCGAACATGTATGGGACCGACAACATGCAGAAGCATGCAAATGAGCACTACATCAAGGGATCCCCCTCCAATCTCAAAGGATTGCCCTCTAGATTTATGGACTCTTCCAGTTCCAACCAGCCGCCTTGAAAAGACTTACCAGAATTGGACTATCCGCATTTCACCAACTGTCTCAAATTGCCTTTGAAGAACTTAAAGAAGAAATCCGTGTAATATAAAGGGATTTTGACCAATTGGAACAGTTCCTTGATTTGTGAAACCTTTTAACCGTCTTAAATCTTTTAACTGTCTTAAATCTTTAACCGTCTTAAATCCATAACTTATATAACTCGTTATATCACATAAATTCATAATTAGTTTATATTTTGAATAGCCAATAGTTTTTCGAGTAGTAACCTGGGCAGCTACCTGTATAGCACTTCGAGAAATTGTATAAATATCTCTCAAATTCTTTATTCAATAAACCTCAGTTCAATAGCAGTGCACACTCAAGATCCCTTTGAGAGCTAAAGATCTCACCCCCTTCTACACATATCAAGAGTACTAAAAGACTATAAGTCTGAAATTCACAATTAACAATCTTATAAAGAAACAAAGTACTTTCGATACCTTAGAAATCTTGCGACGAACTCAGAGATTCCTAAGTCCAACACGGATTAGTATCATCAGATGCTTCCTCACAGGCGGTTTAGGAGAAACCCCCTTACAACTTGGTAGCAGTGGTAATGAAAAAACCATTATAATAATCAGAAACATACTACTAATAATTTTACAAAGGCCTAGAATTACCAATTCCTTTTAGACATGACTAACATACTCAGAGTGCTACTAAAAACACCACACACATCTTACTTCCAACAGCCAGAGAGGCTACATACATCATGGAACCCTTCAAGTGGATGCAATATCAGCAATTGCTATGAAGCACTGATTCAACAACAGTAGCTCATTTACGAGGCGAAACATACCTTGAACTCTACAACGAACTTTTAGAAGAATTCGAAAACCCCCTTACAACCGAAGCCTACTTCAAAGCATTTCAAGATTTCCTCTATGAGAACATCAAGGGAGATCGTGACATTGTTTCCATCACACGAGCTGAATACCAATTCACCAATCTTACAACTACCGTACAAGGATATAATAATCGCCAAGTTATCAAAGAGTGGATTACCAACTCACAATTCGATTACTCAATACACCGAGGCACCGTCTACTACAGAATTGCAAACAGATTATTTGAGAAACTAGTAGCAGAAGACCTTACATGATTTGCCGAAACAACACCATTAGGACCTACTGTACCTATCACACCACTATCGATCGAGGAACCTACCAATCTCACAGTATCTACATTCCGACATACACCCGGACCAAGCAAACCAACATTCAGAGAAGTAACTAATATAAGTGACTTACATGAACCTGAGACAACCGTCTATCACGATGCCGACACTACATTTATTGAAGATGCCGATACAACCGTTCGAAGAATCACACTCGAAGCTGACATACTTGAAGAATCAGAAGACCTCGATTCAGAAGACGAAATACTTGATCACGAAGTTAGAGAATACTTCCAACAAACTGACAGAGGAGAAAATGAATTTCCAACATCACCACTACTTGCACCAACTACATTTACTGATATAATAGCCGACGCCGCAATAGCCACACTAACCACACAAGTAGCAGCCTTAACTGCACTTATAGGACAAGTAGCACAACTCAGTCAGATAACCAAAGCAGTCAACCTACAACCTTTTGATGGAGAAGCAAAAGAAGTTGCCACATTCATATCAGCCGTTGAAGCCAATTACAATGCTAACAGCTGGAATGATGATCGAGTACCGGATGATAGACTCACTAACAACGTCAATCATACACCTGAACAAGTATATGCCAAGTCATATGCACAAGTCAACAAAATTGCTGGATTTCTTAGAAAATCGGCAGCAATCTGGTGGCAAAATCTGCCTAGAAAACCTTTGACTTGGCAAGATACAACCTTGGTAGCTACTCAAATAGCTAATGCAGCCCAATCAGGATATCCAAACATCCCTGTCCAACAAGGTCTTAGATCCTTACTGATTGACAAGTTCCACAGTAGCGCACATATCGCCGAAGCAAAGAAACAACTAGCCACAGCAAGATTCAACACTGAAGGAAATAAAACTTTTAAAGCTTTCACCGCAGAAATCGACGCCGATCTTATCATCATTGGGATGCCTTACGACGACGACAATCACATCACTTGTGGTGCATGAGCTGACACCTTATTCAAGATCCTTCCACAGTGGCTTGAAACTCGCATTAAGGAGAGAGAGAGCCCATGTGCTCACGAACAATGGTGTTTCAGCATGGTCATCAAATCAGTGCATACAATTCTATCAGTACAACAAACACAAACAGAAAACAGGAATCAAAACTCTGGTTCAAGCAGCAAACCAACAATGGATACTTACCGTCAAGAAGGATTCAACCCCCGAGGAGGATTCAGAGAAGGACGAGGAAACTACAATAATAACCCAACATGGCGAAACAATTTCAAGAAAAACAAAAACAAGGATGACTGGAAGAAAACAAAGACATGCTTCAATTGTGGAAGACAAGGACATATCGCACCTGATTGTAGAAGTACTCATACTATTTCGGGAGAAAAGATCACAAAGAAAGAAGAAACTAAAGGTACAAGCAAAAGCATAACTATTAAAGAAAAAACAGACCCTAGAGATATCAGCTGACTGTACGTAATTGAAGAAAAATACGGCCAAGGATACCGCAAGTTGAATGAGCGAGAACAAATCACTCTTATCAATTGGAATATGGTGCAAACAAGATGCCCATTCTGTGACCAACGCATCTATTGTGCAGAACACATGTGCAACTGTTCAACAACCCACCTCATACTGGAGGAATCCAAAGTAGAAAACTTCCTCACCATCAAAAAGAAGGATCGAAGAATAAAACCACAACCAAGATGCCAACAGATACCACCAATGAACAATGGACCCTACCATGGCAAGAACCCACACCCCTATGCCAACAACACTGGAGAAATTTATGATATTTTCTAGAGAAGCTATCAATACGTTGGCAAAGGAAAGTTCTGGGGAGACAAGAAGAGATATGAACAAGGAGTATATTGGGACGAAATCTACCCACAAGATCTTTGAACTATCCATGACTCATCTACTATTGATGGCAAGAGATGCGACCCAGCCTACAATGGCACTTGGCAAGAACTGGCCGATATTGAAGAAGGAAGGCAAGAAGATGAAGAAGAAGAACAGGAAGAATCATCAGAAGATGAATGACTATACATGATACAAGAAACCAACAATGAAACTAACTTCCTAGTCGAAAAGAAGCATCCGGATGCTATAATACCTACCAAGGGAACAGCAAACTCTGCAGGATATGATATCCATGCAAACGAAGATGCTCTGATCCCACCAGGATCAATTTTTCTGATCAAAACAGGAATCGCCCTAAAGCCGCCAACTGGAACTTATATACAAATCCTGGATAAAAGCAGCAAAATCAAGGAAGGAATCTCGATCAAAGTAGGAGTTATTGATGTAGACTATACTGGCGAAATTATACTCGCAGTCCACAACTTATCAGCTCGCTGCAAATACCGAGTCACCAAAGGAGCCAAGCTAGCACAATTCGTATTTATCAAACTGGACAACTTAGTTATAGCCAAAGTCATAGAACAGCTTCTGAAAACTGAACGAGCCACAGGAGGATTTGGATCGACAGATAAGAAGAAACCTACGCTCACCAAAGATGAATGTTGGTACCTGAAAATGGTATAAGGAATAGTACCATATGGATGCTGTCCTCATGGAAACAGAACCTACTGTATAGACGATGCCTGGAAATGCTGGAGTTGCATAGAAGAAAGCAAGAAACCACAGATTCAACAGTTAGCAAAGGAAGAAGAAGAAGCAAAACAGGCATGCAAAGCTATAAAATTACCAACCAAGGAGAAGAAAATGGATTGGTCAATCGAAGATACAACAGACATGTAGTCTATCGAAGAAACGAAAGTAGAAGATACAAAAGAAAAAGTAGAACATGGAATCTTATCATCACTCGGAAAGAAGACAGAACTTCTCTTCTACAAAGGAATAATGAAGAACGAAACAGTCAACGTACTGATCGACAGTGGAGCAACATGCAATTTTATTAGCAAACAGCTAGCCGATCAACTCAAAGTAATTAAGTCACCCCGCGAAGCAGCAATGATTATAGAAGTCACCGATGGAGGAACCCAATGAGTCACCAATACCGCCAAGAACCTTCCAATATCAATCGAATCATACCAGGATGTACTGAATTTCGAAATCATAGGCATGCCCGGACCAAGTGTAGTATTTGGAAAAAGTTGGCTAGATCAGAAGAACCCTAACATCAACTGGCCAAGCAGAACTATAGAGTTTACTCATCGAAACAAGGACATCAAATTGGTCTCCAAATCAAGAAATGGCAAGATCTGACTCTATTCAGCTAAAAAATTCTATCAACATCTCGAAAAAGACGACATAGTTTACTGCTGCATTATCACGGAAAAAGATATTGCTAAAATTACCACCGAAACGGACATAGACATTAATAGCCTGGACATATCTTTACAACCACTTATTACTGAATTGCAGACCGATTTCCTATAAACTTACCAGAAGGACTACCACCAAAACGAAGTATTGATCACCGAATTGACTTAATACCTGGCACAGAACTACCATTCAAGAAAATTTATCAATTATCCAGACCAGAATTATAAGAACTCAAGAAGACTCTGGAAGAATTAATTGAACGAGGATCTATTCAACCTAGCACATCATCTTTTGGAGCACCTATTATATTTGTCAAGAAAAAGGATAGAATTAGAATGTACATTGACTATCGACAGCTCAACGATATAACTATCAAGAACCGATACGCATTACCCAACATTATGGAATTATTCGACCGACTCAAAGGAGCAACCATATTCTCGGTAATCGACTTATGATCAGGATACCACCAGATCCACATTGCTGAAGAAGACATTCCGAAAACAGCATTTAGAACTTGATATGGACATTACAAATGGAAAGTCATGCCTTTTGGACTGACAAACGCACCTGCAACATTTCAAGGACTGATGAATGACATATTCAGACCACTACTCGACGAATTTGTAGTTGTCTATATTGATGATATACTGATTTATAGCAAGACAAAGGAAGAACACTTACAACATCTCTGCCAAGTACTGGAGATCCTGAGAAAACACCAGTTGTACGCTAAACTTAGCAAATGTAACTTTCTACAAAAAAAAAGTTGCATATCTTGGACACCAAATCAATGAACAAGGCATTCTAGTCGACCCTGCAAAAATCAAGGTAATCAAGAAATGGGAAAAACCAACAATGATCAAGGAAATACAATCCTTCCTAGGACTAGCAGGATACTACCAAAGGTTTATCAAGAATTACACAGGAATTGTAGCAGGTCTACATGATCTGACAGTTACAGGTACAAATGTTATTCAGGAATGGAATGACAACCATGACACAGCCTTCGAAACTTTGAAAGAAAAGTTAACAACTGCACCTATCCTCAGAAGCCCAGATCAGAACCTACAATTTGTAGTAACTACCGATGCCTCAGATTATGCAATTGGAGCCGTACTTTCACAAGAAGACCAACCTATCGCCTACTGTTCAAGAAAAATGACATCTGCAGAAAGAAATTACCCTGTTTATAAAAAGGAGTTACTCGCAATAATCGACGCAACACAAGCTTGGAGATACTATCTGATAGGCAATAAATTTCTAATCTATACAGATCATGAATCGCTCAAATACCTGAACAAACAGCCGACCCTCTCCACCCAACAAGCGCGATGGATGGACCATCTCAACAACTATCACTTCGAAATAATCTACAAACCTGGGAAACTTAATGTTGTAGCAGATGCATTATCTCGACAACAACAGGAGGATGAACAAATCAAAGCCATTATCGAAATTACAGACAACTGGATACAAGAAATTCAAGAAGGAGTTCAGTTAGATAAAGAAGCGCAGAAAATCATAGAAGAACTCAAGACCAAACCGGATGCAACAAACAAATTTAAGATTTAAAACAACAATCTCTACTATGAAAATCGACTCTTCATACCATCAAATCTTCATATCAAGATTCTACAAGAACACCACGATATACCTTTAGCAGGCCACTTTGGATTCGATAAGACTTACAAAGCACTCACTAGAAACTTTTACTGGCCGAAAATGTTTACAAGCACCAAGAGCTTCATAGCCTCTTGTGACACTTGCCAACATAACAAAACACTTAGACAATCACCTGCTGGACTATTACAACCACTACCTATACCTGCCGAAAAATGGGAACAAATCAGTATGGATTTCATTGTCCAACTGCCGAAAACAACATCTGGGAAAGATGCAATAACCGTCTTCGTCGATCGACTCAGCAAACAAACTCACTTCGTTGCAAGCAAAACAACTGATACCGCACCAGAAATAGCAAAAATGTTTTTCGATAATATTTTTCGCCTACATGGACTACCGCGAATTATTATCTGTGACCGAGATCCAAAATTTACAAGCAACTTTTGGCAATCACTATTCAAAACACTTGGAACAAAAATAGCACTCTTAACTGCATTTCACCTACAGATGGACAGACAAACAGAACGCATGAACCAAACATTGGAACAAATGCTTAGAACTTATGTCAACTATCAACAGAATGATTGGGATGAACACTTAACTGCCACCGAATTCGCATGCAATAATGCTCAGCAAAAGTCAACAAAACTATCACCATTCTTCCTAAATTATGGTTATCACCCGCTAACACCAGCAACCTTGTTATTAGAAAAAGTCAAATCAACAGTACAAGCCATTGATGACTTCACTACACGAATAACCAACCTGCTGACCAAAGCACAAGATGCAATTCGCGAAGCACAAGCACAACAGACAAGATACGCAAATGAAAAAAGATGTGAAGAATCATTTAAGATAGACGAAATGGTCTTACTATCCTCAAGACATATCACATTGCAACAATTATCTAATCAACCTTTAAAGAAACTTCAGAACAAGTTTCTCAGACCATTCAAGATTATCGCAAAAATATCAGCTGTTACTTACAAACTGGAGTTACCACCAACAATGAGGATTCACCCCATGTTTCATGTATCACTACTGAAACGTTACACACCGAATAATGATGATCTATTTCCGGATAGACAAGTCATACCACCCACACCAATTTTGGTCAATGACGCAGAAGAATTTGAAGTAGAAGAAATCTTAGATCAACGGATTACCAAATAAGGCAACAGATCGACACCGCAATACCTAATCAAGTGGAAAGGATACCCCTTACACGATGCTATATGGGAACTACTTAGCAATCTGACAAATGCAGATGAAGCACTGGAAAAATATCATAAGTCCTTACAGAAATAGCGTAGATGCTATTTTCTCAAAGAGGGAAGAGTTGTAAGAGTGATAGATATAAAAGCAGCAACAAACACTTGCAGAAACATAACAAACAATCATGCCCTGATTCAACAATGACAAATACCTCCGTAGCCGAGTCATTGAAGCATACCAAGCCTTAGAAGACCCTCTATCCGAACTATTACCTGAGGAAGGATCTGCCCTACGAAGGACTCAAATAATAATGAAAAACATCGACATTGCTCAGAAATGACAAACACAAGACAAATTTCAGGCCTACTATAAGATCGCTAAGATCTGGGAAGAAGATCTCGAACATGTATAGGACCGACGACATGCAGAAGCATGCAAATGAGCACTACATCAAGGGATCCCCCTCCAATCTCAAAGGATTGCCCTCCGGATTTATAGACTCTTCCAGTTCCGACCAGCCGCCTTGAAAAGACTTACCAGAATTGGACCATCCACATTTCACCAACTGTCTCAAATTGCCTTTGAAGAACTTAAAGAAGAAATCCGTGTAATACAAAGGGATTTCGACCAATTGGAACAGTTCCTTGATTTGTGAAACCTTTTAACCATCTTAAATCTTTTAACTATCTTAAATCTTTAACTGTCTTAAATCCATAACTTATATAACTCATTATATTACATAAATTCATAATTAGTTTATATTTTGAATAGCCAATAGTTTTTCGAGTAGTAACCTGGGCAGCTACCTGTATAGCACCTCGAGAAATTGTATAAATATCTCTTAAATTCTTTATTCAATAAACCTCAGTTCAATAGCAGTGCACACTCAAGATCCCTTTGAGAGCTAAAGATCTCACCCCCTTCTACACATATCAAGAGTACTAAAAGACTATAAGTCTGAAATTCACAATTAACAATCTTATAAAGAAACAAAGTACTTTCGATACCTTAGAAATCTTATGACGAACTCGGAGATTCCTAAGTCCAACGCGGATTAGTATCATCAGACGCTTCCTCACAGGTGGTTTAGGAGAAACCCCCTTATACATACCACCCACATCAATTTTGGTTAATGATATAGAAGAATTTAAAGTAGAAGAAATCTTAGATCAATGGATCACCAAACAAGGTAACAGATTGACACTGTAATACCTAATCAAGTAGAAAGGATACCCCTTATATGATGCAACATAAAAACTACTTAGCAATCTGACAAATGCAGATGAAGCACTGGAAAATTATTACAAGTCCTTACAGAAATAGTATAGATGCTATTTTCTCAAAAGAGGAAGAGTTGTAAGAGTAATATATAAAAAGCATCAACAAAACACTTGTAGAAACATAACAAATAACCATATCTGCCATTAGCTGCCAAAACCAGAGGACTCAAGAGCCTTACCTGACCCAACCATAATAAAGAAATACTGCCAGATGCTCAACTCCACTTTGACCAAACTATGAACAGATCAAGAACATAGTGAAGAATATAGTCATCAACCAACATAATGAATCAGTACTACTACATACTAGAGTGACTTAAGAGAACACTATTGATATGGTAGAACTTGTAAAAAGAAATATTAACATCTATCAATTTCACAACACTGCTGGACAATTCAGAAGTTACTATCAAATGAGATACACTTTACAATTAAGACAAGAGAACTATCAAGAAACAACAAAATAAGAATCTGCCAAAATTCTAGGATTAAACTATTGAGAAAGATGTATAGCTAAAAGAACCTTCAAGGTATTCCAATATTGGTCTTCTGCATTGAAATACCTTGGTAGTCTAAGCCTACATCAATGGGAATACTTATAAAATTAGGAAGAAGAAATCTTGTTACTTCATCTCTTAGAAAATTACCTAATAGATAACAACTGTCTGGAAGAAGAAACCAATACTTCCTTATTAGAATCAGATACAGAAGAAGAAATAGGCACTACTGACATCATAGGTAC